>APFE030469005.1:145406-277580 GCA_000404065.3 Pinus taeda
TGGTAAGGCGTTCTTTCTGTCGATGCAACCAGACTTTGTTGCCCACCTGAAACTTGTGTGGTACCCCTGTGGGTGAGGAGAAGTTTTTCCTGTGTTCTGTCATGACCATATCCCTTTGCTGTTGTTGCTGCTACTGCGTGGAGGAACCCTTTGTGGGGGTTATGGATGTAGCAATGATCTTCCCCTTACTTTGGGAGTGAACCATACAGATGAATTTCCTAGTCTGGGAGATGAGCTTGCTGCCTTTCTTAGCAGTGATCAAAGACATGGCGGTAGATGGGGGTACCTCCAGTATCCTGTATAATGAATCACCCAAAGAAATAATGACAGCACGAGGCCTTGACTCATACACAGCATGTCGCCTCCACAAGTATGGCTACCCTAATAATACATCACAAACATCCAGAGGTGTAACATCACACAATACCTCATCTATGAATGGTTTGATGCTGTAGGGAAGGCGGCACTACTGGCGAACTTTGAGATCTCGTCCTTCATGAAGCCACCCGATACTGTACGACTGTGGGTGTGGTGTAGTCGGTAGGCCCAACCGCTTCATGACCTCTACTGAAATGAGGTTCTTTTGGTTGCCACTGTCGATAATGAATTGCAGTGGCGAACTCTTCACCCACATCTGTGAGTGGAAAAGACGTTCCCCCTCCTCTGGCTCTTCGGGCTCATTCTTCTAGATCTTCGCAGTGGCAACAGTGGCGCTGGGATCCGCATCGATGATTTGCTTCCCTTTGCCATTCCCCTTGTCGAGTTCTAGCTCAGGGTCGGAACATGTATCTGATTCAGATGCCTTCAGCTCAGCCACCAGCGACTGCTTGGTCCGACACTCACTTGCGTTATGAGTGGGACTCTTGTGGAACTCACACCACTTTCCTGTGTCCTTCTTCGGTTTCGTGGTGTTGTTCTTTTCTTGCGGCTTCGACGGGTTGTCTTGGGTTACCCCACCTTGGCTCTGTCCTTTGGGCTTCGGATTTGCAGATCCAAAGTCTCGCTTCTTATGTTTGAGCTTTTGCTCGATTTTGACAGCGTATCGGTATGCTGTGCCGAGTGAGGAGATGTTCAAGAACTCCATCTCTTCCTGGATGTATCTGTGCAGGCAGCTGCGGTATTTGAGTACCAGATGCAACTCAGAATCTTTGATACCCAACTGTGTGCGAAGGGTATGAAAAATTTTTGTGAACTCAGGCACATCTTGGTCCCGTCCCTGCCGCAGTGTGGTCCATTTGATGTATTTGTCCTCGTAGCTTTTGACAGGGTAGTACTGCTCCTTGACGGCATCTCGGAATGAATCCCAAGTGGGTGCGGCTAAAAATAGTGAGCCGGTAGTTTCATCCTTCTGCTTACAGTAGGTTTCCCACCAATCCTTGACGTGGGGGGCTGCTTTGAGAAGAGCGAAAACAATCTTTTCCCGACTTGAAAATTCATGAACAGAAAAATAACCCTCTAGCAGATTTAACCATTTATCTACCGCATATGCGTCTATTTTACCCTCGAAGATGGGGATTTCAAAATTCACTTGTACCTTAAACGGTGTGGCGTTTCCAGAGTAGGTGTTGGAAGCCGATGCGTCGCCTCTGGGTAGCCGCTGAAGGATCTGCGCAAAGCTATCCATCATCGCGTTCCTTTGCCGCTCGAGTGCTTCTTCGAGCAAGATTTTGATAGGATCTCCTGCACCCTCGTCTTTCTTCTCATTCGCCATGGGAGGCCGTCGTGATTTTCGAGGCTGGTCTTGCAACGGTTCGACCAGTTCAAGCCCTAACTCCTTATATCCCGACCTCATTGGGGACATGCAAAGAAAAATAGAGAAAAAGTAGACCACTCTGATACCACTGATCCAGATTTAAACAGGAACGCAACAAATTACAGAGATAACCATATACACAAATATGTAGTGAAAATAATACTTCATTTCATTAATGGAAAATAATGAAACATGCTTACAATCAGAAATTGAAATAAACTAGCTAGGGCGATGGTAGCTTATCTCTGAGAAGAGATGTGATGGCTACATGCCTCTGAACTGTTCCGAACTATGTTACAATGAGGCTCGAAGGCCTATTTATTGTTGAGAAACAATGGAAAACCCTTCACATTCCAAAACCTACCCCTAGAAGATGAAACGCCAAATTGTGGGCCCAGTTTTGGGTAAATTGGTACATCAATTTCCCAGGGTCGTAACTTTGGCATACGATCTCTGTTTGACGCGTATGATAGCTCGTTAGAAAAATATATCTGAGAACTACCACTTTGGGAAGGGCAACATCGGTCCATGCACCCATGTTGCCCCAGATTTCCCAAAAAACATTGTTTAGGGCCTCAAAACGACTCTGGAAGTTTAGGACCCGAAAAACTGCTAAAAATAGTAAACTGTGCTACATTTTAGGAAACTGAAAAAGTTGAAAGAGACAATTGTGGGGGTCCAAATGGGATAGGTGGGTGGCCACCAACATCCACCTGGATCAGACAGCCAAAACTTGTCAACACACACTCAAATATGAATTTTGTTGTTGTTGCGCTTGTATAGTCCTTCACATGCTACACCTCTGCCCATCTGGTTAAGTACTTAGTCCCGGTGATGATGTATTGTGCACCCGTCTTCTCCCTAGGAGGCTGAATTGGTCCCACAAAGTCAATCGCCCACTTCTCGAAGGGCTGTAATGATATCTATGGATTTAGCGGTATCTCATCCCTGCATGAGGGTGTGCCAATCCTTTGGCATGTGTCGCATGCCCTACAATATGCTTTTGAATCCTTATCCAAGGTCAGCCACCACAACCCAACGCATAGAATCTTTTGTGTTGTTTCTTTTCCTACATAATGACCTCCCACAGCTCCACCACGAGCCTAAGCGAGGATGCTATTTCATTCAAACTCTGGCACATAACGTTGCAATATTTCATCTGTTCCCATTTTGTACAAGTGCCATGCAATGAGAGAAAAGTCTGTCGCGTGCACCATCAGTTCCTTCGTGTGTCTACTTGTATATCTTTCCAAACTATTCCTGTTATCAGGAAGTGTATAATATCTTCAAAGCAGTTTTCTGTGATGTGCAATGGAAAGAGATGTGTGTTAAGCGATCCTTCCTCCAAATTAGTAGGCTATTCTCCAGTTTGAATGCGCGACAGATGATCTAGTCCTGCATTCAATTGTCCTAGTTTCACAATGACTTCAAAGTCATATTCTTGGAACAACAATAGCCACCTACATATCTTCTCACCCAACATAGGCTTGTTGACCATGTATTTCAATATAGAATGGTTTGTATACATCTTAAAATGTCATAATGCCTAAACTTCTGTAGCACATACACCATATCTAATCCTTCGCGCTCTATTGTGGAATAATTTTTCTCAACTTTGGATAGCTTCCTACTTGCGAATGCTATAGGGTAATCCAAGTCCCCTTCACCAGCCTGTGTCAATACTACTCCTAGCACAATACATGATGTAGGAATTCCTTCTTCCAATCCAGGAAGACTAGGATCAGTGCGGTGACTATTTTCTCCTTTAGCACATCCAAGCTCTGCTGGCATTCTTCATCCAAACAGAACATAACATCCTTATTTAAAATTTCTTCCATTTTACATGGTGAACTGGACATAGCTCTTGATGAATTTCCTATAGTATCCCGTATGCCCCAACATTGCGAGCATCTTTTTCACACTCCTTGGTGCTTCCAAATTGATTATGACCGCGATCTTCACAAGGTCTACCATCAAGCCTTGTCTGCATACCACATGACTGAGCAAGATCCCAAAAGAGACACAAAACAAGCATTTCCTCAGATTGAGCGTGATTTGGTACCTCTAGCATGTATCTAGCATCAAGCACAGACTTGCCACATGGCACTTTACTAATCCAAAGACTGTCCAATCGTGAAAGTATACCTCCAGAAATTTGTGAATGAAATCCTTGAACGCCGCGACGACTACGCGCGAAAAGATCGTCAGCGTGTTCTTCAACCCAAAAAGGCATCACCATATACTGGAAGCATCCCCATTCATTCGCAATGTTTGTCTTACTTCTATCCTCCAGCGTGATCTTGATCTGATGGTACACAAAGAACCCATTAGTGAATGAATATGCTTCTTGGCCACCAACGTTATCCAGGACCTCATCAGTGAACGGAGTTGGGAAGGGATCATGCATGAAGGCACCGTTCAACTTCCTGATATCTATGCGTATATTTATTTCTTCCTTCTGATTCTTTTCCTAAACTACTATTGGGCTCACCCAATCAGATTCTTCCACCGGTTCAATGATACCTGCCACGAGCATCTTATCTAACTCTAAGCGAACCCTTTCTTTATACTTCAGATTAAGGCGATAAGGTCTTTGCTTCACAGGTTTCGCGTCCGGTTTTAGGGTGATCTTCATGACACCAAGGTCCCCTATTATCCCTTTCAAATCTGAAACTTCGTGGGGAACAGATCCTTGCAGAGTAGTTCGGTGACCTTATCCACTATCACATTGTCCTAATAGTCCCCAATATTTGCAAACTTTAGTTCTGCCTCCATCCCAATGTTCACCTTTTTGGTTTTAAGTGGCTCGATTATGTCTGGGTTCTCTAGTTGCGGTCCTTCAACTTCGTGGTGACCTTTAGTCTCTGGGATATTAATCTTCATCGGGTCTTCATCTTCTTCTTCAATAGTCGCATTATAGCACTCCAGCATGTGGCTTAGCTGAGTAGTCCAATCAGGTTGAATCAAATCTAGAGCATCCTGCAGTATCCTGAAGATTGTTGCCTTAACCTCCTACAATGCTTCATCGATACTTTCAAACCCATCCTCAAAGCTCAACATCATCAAAAATCCTTGTCGCAAAACATCCCATTCTTCAATTCCATGGCGGAGTTCTATCTCTAAGTACCAATTCATCGGTATAACATCCAAGGTATGACAAAACAAGTGTACCCACTCCGGCTGAAGCTTCTCTCCATACGCTTTAGTCCATTTGGCCAAATAGTCACGCGGATCATTTCTCCCATCATATTTTTCTATTAGTCGTACTTGTGGGTGACCAAAATCACTCTCATCATTTTTCTGTATACGCGCCAATCATCAAAATTGTCCCTGTGAGTACCCCACCATCTCGCAGGTGTAGCGCGCAGTGCCCAGTCCAGGGCCTGGAAGCGATGTTTCTCTAGCACTTCTCTCTCAAATACATCCAAAAAGTGATCAACATCAGTTAAACCATCATAGTAAGGAAGATTTCTTACCTCTGATGATACACAATGCAACAACTTGGTCATCATATTATAGCGCAGCGTAGATACTTCATGCAGTTGATTCTACCAGTGCTGCATCTCTTCATCTGAATCTAATGTGCATGAACTTTCACGGTCCCATGAAATACGTCCATCTACTTTTGGATTCACCCAATCCTGATCTCACGCCATTATCTTGTAAATAGGGTCCAAATTGTCATCACTTTCATAATGATGGACTAGTTCAGTGTAGCGTAGTCCTTTTGCAGGGTCTAGTGGCACCACTACACAAAGTGATTTCTTCTCAAATATCATCTTTCACTTCTTCAAATTTATTACCCCATTCATGGTAGTGGCCCAATCGATCCCAAGGAGTGCAAGGTAGGGATTGTTTTCATCCGCAATCTCTATCACTGCAAAATTAGTCAATGCGCTCATGCCTTCGATATCAACTGTTACCCCTTGAAACCTCCCCATTGGGATGATTTTCTGTTGATTCGCCATCCTTAACTGAATCAGAGACCATTGTAATGTAGGTCTCCCCATTCTTTCCCATGTTTGTTTCGGCAAAACATTCGCATCGGACCCTAGGTCCAAGATAACTTGGTCCATTTCGTATTCTCCTATCTGTGTGGTGAGTCTCATCTCATGTCCAGTTCTTGCCTTATGCTTACCAAGCTTCCTAACTACGCACGGTTCATCAGTAGCATTCTCCTTGCCAACACACCTATTGATCAGCTCCTGCAATCCCTTCATTGCCTTTCTATCGTGTAGCAGTTTCATGCAGGTCTCCAAGAATGTGGTAATCATGGACGGGTCCATTTCTTCAGTTGGCTTCTCTTGACTCACTGAGGTAGAGGCCTCAACAAAACTTTTCTTTGCTTCCATAAATGTTTATTTTGTGCATTCTAGATTGAACCCAGTCTACTTTTCTGGCACTTTGCAGACCCACTCACCTTCTTCAAGTTGCTTCCCCTTATCCTCACTAGTCATCGCACCACTCCGCAACACAATATTTACCTTAGGGTCTTCCTTGTGAGGCTTAGCCTTCATCATTTGTAGGTTCTGAGTTGGTTGTTGAGGCTCCACTCCCTTATCGTGTATCTTAGATAATAATATAGAGCAATCCTCTGTTGCATAGTCAAATTGAGTACAATAGTGGCATGACAGTCACGTTGGATTCATGTAGTCTCGCGCGTATTGTCCTGGTCCTCCACAATTGTAACAAATAACCTACCCTCGACCTCTACCAGGTCCTCCTCCACCTCAGCCTCATCCGCACCCCTTATACTCACCTCACAGTCCTATAGCACCTTGGTCCGGAGGCCACATTTCTACCTACACCCTATATGCAGGTGTCTTATCCATCATTAATTCGTAAATCCAGCAATTGCGTTAATCATGACCCACTGATTGAGAGAAGTTACAGAAGAGCTCTTACAGTGTTTGTACGAATTTCTACAACAAATGGAAATTGTGTGTCACATATTTCCCGGCTACCTGACAGATAGCACATCATAGCACGGGCCCCGTACTTGGCCCTTCCATAGCTTCTAGCCTCATAGGCATTGGTTCCCCTGCTGTAGCATAATTTTTGAAAACTGGATAGTGATCTTTGTCATGCCCCTAGCTTTTGCACTTTAGGCACCACACTTCTTCGCATGCCTCTGGTCGAGTTGTTCTGTCTTTTTTCAAACTCTGCATTTTGAGGCAAAGGTTCTACAATGGCACATGAATTTGTTGAACTCCTAGATTAGCATCCTGCATTGGTGTCTCGTGCAATCTCATTGTGATTTCTAGAGCTTCCGCCTGGGTCCCAATCTTCTGTTGTGATAGCACAACCCTTAGATGAGGCCGCAGTGAGGCCACAAACCATTTGTGGTGTTGCCCATCAGTCAGATTCATGTTAGCCTCACGGATCGTACACTTCAATCTCTGATCCAAATCCTAGGACATCTCACCAGGCTTCATCATGATCTCTTTGAATCCCACAATTGATTGCGCCTCAGACTTAGGTCTACTAAATTCCTTATTTAGTGCGGTCTGTATATCTGCCAACGTGAACATCAGATTATCCGTGTAGTACTTAATGTACCATGTTAGTGCGCAGTCCTACAAAGCACTAACAAATGTCACTTTCTTCATTTTATCATCTGTGATACCATGACCTTCCCATGTCGCCTTCGCGACAAACCAAAACTGATCTGGATCTTCATTTTCCATGCCCTTGAACACAACTAGCTTTATGGAGTTCTCCATATTGAATGGTGGCGGAGGTGGTAGTGGTGTGGGTGAAGGTTTAAGCAGTGGAGGTGATGCGGGTGGATGAGGTATTTGCAGGAACCCTTGCTTTATCAACTGAATAGCGCTCTGCAAAGAAGACTATGTTGCTCCTCATCATCACTTAGAGGAGGTTCAATTAGTGGGCTATATTCAAGGCCTTTTCTTCCTCTATCCCTTAAAGTTCTTCTACTTCGCGTAGCCCCAAACATCAAGGTAACTGCATGACCCGCTTTTCACACAAGAGCATCTTAATCCAAGTATTTAACAATTTCAAATACTTACCTCGTGGCCCTTTGAAGAAGCTGCGCTCTGCTTTGCTGTAATTGACTGAAATATCAATCGCGAACTCTGTCAAAAATCCTCCTATGATACAATCGAGCCAATGATTGACAGCGCACGCGATCTTATCTTTAGAGGCTTCCAATCTCTGCACTAACTCTGGGGTCTTGATAATCAGACCGTCAAGCCTCCACCTTCCTTAGTCGTCTGCCAACTTCGCGATCCACTCGTATAATTCAACTGAGTAGGAATAGAAGAATATTTTGTGTATCTCTATGTACAGATATCTGTCCAACCACTATTCTTTCATCAATCACAGATTCATGTTTTCTTACGCTGCGAATTCGTGGATATTTCTATCCAACCAGTCTTCAATCTCCTTCTTAGTTGGATTCCAATGATGTGACATCACACATCTCGTTATGCAGATCTAGGTCCCAGCAATGGAACCATTTGTTGGATTAATGGGCCCTGACCTAGGTTCAACATTAAGCAGCCAAGAAAATACCTACACTACTAGCCCTTTTGGCATCAATTCGCGGAGCGCGAACTGAAGTCTCACCCAAATCAGTTTGGCGGGGTGCATGAACCAAGTTTCTGCACTGTGATGGTTGTGAGGTCAATTATATTCCCTAACCCTTCCTTCTCGCAGACTGATAAGCCCTTTAGGGCTTATCAAAGTATTTGTCTTATTCATCCTTGAAGCCTCTGTGAAAGTATCTAATCATCCTTTGCAGACCCTAAATAGATAGACGAGGCATTTACACGCCTCTGTAATTACTCTTGCTTCTATATTTACTTAGGTTCTCTTAGTTTCATATTGTCTTAATAGGTAATTATAATTATCGTGAATAAATAGATATTCTTACCTGTGTTCATATAACAAAGAGAAACATATAGATTCGCGCATCAGAGTAGTATTAAAACATAAACCCAATATTCAACATAACATAATCGCATGAAATTAACAGAAGTAAAATACACAGGTAATTCCATAATACTTCTCTTTATTGATAATCCAGATTTCCATTACAGACTCTGACTACCCTGCGCACACAGCTGCAGGGGTCCACACACTCAGCTGCAAACTTCTACCATAGGCCTCTGCATACTCAGTTGCAAAGCCTCTTCCTACGCTAAGACTTTTCGCTCTTAGCTCTCACAGACCCGTCAACTTACTCAGAACTCTACCAAAAACTTATGAACTGCCTTAGACTCTTCTAAGACTCCCTTTTTATACAATCCCATGGTTTGCGGACCAAGGGAGGATCTCATCAAGATGACACAAACTATCTAAACTAAGGGTGGAAACCATTTTTGATTGTTTACATATTTGCACTCCGCAACCAAAAAATGTGGATATTTTACATTCTTTACACAAAAATTGGGATTTTAGCCCCGAAACTTGGGCTTTTAACCCCAAAATTGACCCCAGGGGACACGTTCCCTATAGGCACCCAACACAAATCTGGTGACTCACCCCGAGTCACTCTGCTGGCATGGAGATCTTGTTGCGAAGACCTCCCAGCTCCACCTGTACCACTACGATTTCGACGGTGCACTGTGTTGTCACCTGCTTCACCTACTCGACCAGCTACTCTATCGCTGGCTTTGTGCTGTCTGCCTATATTTTCTATTGTGTCGCCTACAAATTGGCCAATTTCCCTTCAATGGAGATAGTGAGTACATAGTTCTCCTCTAGCCAAGGCCCCAATCTAGCCTTGAGTACTATCTCCTTACGTTGATCTGCATCCATCTGTTCTTTCAATTCCTTTGCTTCCTGTAGCTTCGCTAACCTTTATGTAATGGCGACAATGCACGTCGTCACTTTAACCTCATCATATCTCTCTTACAACTCCCACGCCTTTGTTTCTAGCCTTTTCATAGTGGGATCCTCCTATAGGTTGGTGACTACTTCGAGTAACTACTCGAAGAGCACAATGCACTCCTTCATGGTGGCATCTATAGCTGCTACTGCATCTTTGACAGCGGTCACACGCTGCTCTTTAACCTTTGGTGGAGTTAAGGCTAGGCCCTCAACTCGAGCTCTGTAATTTTAAGGTTCAGTGCAAACTGAATCTTACCTAGCTATGTTCTTGCTTCGCACACTCCGACAATGAGCTTCCGAGAAAGAATGGGGCATTTCACAGAGTGTTATCGATGCTTTTAGTTTCAACACTTGGAATGGATTGTCTCTATCACAGAAGACATGCAAAACAAAGATTTCAACTCTAGACCTTTGGGAATAAGTTGGTGCCATATTACTAAATCGAGTAGTAAGTCTAAGAAATTGGTCCAGTTTTATCTTTTGAGCTAGGAGGATGTCTACCTCTGAGTGTTGCAGTTGAATGTGGATGTGATTGTGTTCTATTTATAACTTTGATTTTGATTTTCATTTTAATTGCAATAATGTTGTAGCATAATTTATTTTATTGAAAAATTAAATGATATTGCATGTGTTTACTATTAGGAATCTTGAAGGTCTGGACAACCTATAGATGTAACCATGGATGTTGTTGAATCTTTGGTATTGAAGAAACTCCCTGCATGTTTTGTGCATGATTTTTTAAGTGTTGTGTTCTTACACACTTGGGGTAGATGTGCATGTGAATTCTCATATGATATGAGGGATTGGGTAAATCCCTATGTTGTTTGTATTGTATAGCATGGTTGTTTGATTGATTACTTACATACATACATATGTTGCTCGTATTGTATAGCATGGTTTTCCGGATGATTGCATACATACATACATACATATATATGCTAATTAGGTTGTGATAATCCTTTTGTCTAATTAGCTTATGGAAAAGAGCCTCGGTGGAGGTTGGCTATTTCTATATGATGATTTTTGGTTATTATGATTTTTCCCTTATGAATGCTTGTCATTCATGGTTAATAACTTGTTTAAGGAATGGGATGTAACATATGGAAATGGTTGGTTAAATCCTCAATATGTTCCTCATCATATTTCGAGAAGACGATTATGTCATCCAGATAAATTACCACAAATTTGTCTTTTCCCCCAACAAACACTACATCCACTGCCCTTTGAAAAGTGACTTTAGTGCTTATGAGACCAAAGGGAATATTGGCATACATCAATGTCCCCCAAGGTGTGGTAAAACTTGTTTTCTTCTGATCCTCGGGGTGTACAACAATCTGATTATATCTAGAGAACCCATCATCATGGACAACTGGAATGATCCCAAAACCTGTTGAAAAATGTAATCCATCTTGGTTAGATGATAGTTATCCTTTAGAGAATACCTGTTTAGGTTTATGAAATCTAGACATAATCTGATCTCTTTATTTCTATTCCTGAAAGGAACTAAATTTTCCACCCAATCTAAGTATCGTAGAGGCACAATGATTTTAGCATGGAGCAACTTCATAACTTATTTTTCAATTAATGGGAGTAGTAAGGGATTTATTTTCCTGAGCTTCTACTTGTAGGGCTTCATTTTAATCTTCAAAGGAATTTTATGTTGAATAATATTAGGATCAAAAGTCTTCAACTCATCGTAGGACTAGGTAAAATTATCAATATTTTTTTTGAACAAATCAAGATATATTTGTTTGTATTCCTTTGGGATCCCTTTATCCAATTCAATAAATTTAGGTTGTTGCTCCATACCAATATTACAATATTCTCCATATTCTTCTTCCCCTTTTTTTTTTGGTTTGACTACTACATCATTTGCATTAAATGAACTTTCTACTGGAACCAACCCTCCAGGAATTGTGTTTCCCTTCAGCTGTAAAATTTTCTTCCCAACAAACGATTATTCCCAAGATACCTATGGTTCTTCCTCTGCATCTTCACCCTCGTGGTCAATCACTGAATTAGAAAATTCTCCAATTACCTCCATAAAATGTTTGATTTGATCCTCATCCTCGAAAACCTGCCAGTATTTCACATTATCTGGTATTGAGGGTCTATGCCTGACCTCCACTTCATACCTGAGAAAAGGATTATGTGGTGGTCTAAAGGTACTTGTTGCAAATTCTAAGGACTCAACCACTCTATTATGTTCACTAGGAAGAAACTGAATGTTAAATGTCAAAAAGAAATTTTCGATCAGGTCCCATACATCATTTTTGTAGGACTTCAACTTCAAGTTCTTGGTTTGACACTGGTTCCTAATTTGTTTCACAATCAAATCAAAATCTCCAAACATTATCAAGCATTCAATATTCATAATTTTAGAATCTTTTTGCCCCAACACCAATACCTCATATTCAGCAACATTATTAGTAGCATCGAACTCTAGTTTGAATGAGAGAGGTACAAGGTTACCCTCCGAGGATACTGACAACACACCAACCCCATTTTCTTCCTTAGAATAAGAACCATCAAAATATATTTTCCATATATGATCAAATTTTACTCCTTTCTTATCCATCCGAGTAGGAGATTCTACCCGTGTGTCTTCCATAATTTGGTCTTCTACTTCTAATAAAAAGCAAGAAAAATATATTTCTTGATCTTTTACTAGAGAATTATTTGAACAATTAGCTTTAGTCACAATTTTCACAAATATAGACTCCTTGTATAACCTACATTCTTCTCCATGAAAAAATGGGATAGTAACATATGTCAAATCAAGCTTGACATATCCTCCAATCTTCATTCCCCAAGACCGGGAAAGGAGCATAGAAAATCTTGCAGGGATATCAACAAATACAATGTCCATCACCACACTCTTCACTAGGGTTTGGGCCAAATTAACCGTTTGATCTTTAATCAAGCCAGGCATTTTGCTCTTTTGGAGTCAAAGGAATATAAATCCTTGTATGGTTTTGTTATATGTAAGCCTAACTACTGCATAAAAAAAATAGTGGCATTAAATTATGAGAAGCCCATGAATCAAGCATGCAATTATGCAACAACAAATCATGGATCACTAAAGTGATATAGATTGAAGGTGTGGAGGGATATTTTTCTTCTACATGTGGTCCAAACACCACCGTTGGACTTTCTTCTTATAGATTCAAACTGTCTTGAGTTGGTGTTAATTGAGGCACCTCCACAAAATTAGGAATATATATTTTATACACAAGTTGTTTCAACAATTCATTTTGGAGAACAAATATCTTTACCTTATCCAATTATTTTTGAAAGCTAAAAGTAGCGAAATGTTTGTCTACCTTCATTGGCTCAAAAACCTCTTTATTTTCCTGATGCACTACTTTGGTTTTTGTTGGCATCCACCCCATCTTTTCCAATTCAATTTTAGAACCATTGGGGTACGATATTTCTCCCTTGGTGGTCTGACAAGGACCAACGGGCTTTTTCCCTTCATTGCTTTTATTAATTGTGGTAGGTTGTGCTAGTTCATCATTCTGACCTAGTTTTTGATACCTTTTCCTTGATCTCAAGTCATTGCCTCCTATGTAATTTTGACTGCATAAAATCAACAAATTGTTTACAATAGGCATCAATTTCTTCCATGTCTAAGGGGACATTTGGAACCTCATCTAACTCTCCTTGTGCTTCTATCTCATAGTTCTCTTCTGACAAAGTTGAGAACTAATTTTGCTGAGCATCAAGATTTTATGATTTTATGATACTTCTTCCTCCATGTCATCCTCAATATATAGGGGAGATTGTATTTGGTCCTGTTGGTCCCTTCTCTCTCTTGGTAAGAGTTGAAATGGAGGTCTCCTATACTGGGGATTAAAATTCTTGTTAGGACCTTATGATATTTGTCGAGGAGGGTCTTTTTTCTCTAGTTCCAACTTCACCAACTTGTTTGAGATGTTTCTAATAATATTATTCATCTCATCTAGCTTATGATCATGGACCTCCTTAATTGGACCAGAGGAATCAAAATCCTCCTTTCCCTTTCTCCTTTCACTATGTTCTTCTTTTCCCTTCAATTTTCATGTTGATGCAAGATTCACTTCTACCTCGATGGAATCAATTTGAATCTAAGATAGTGTGGGTGATTTTCTCTCTCAATGTAAATCCAAAATATTCTTCAAAGGCTATGCCTTTGGAAGTTTTATTTCAGCTGGTAAATTGTTATACAATTTGTTAAACCTTTTTACAAACCCTATAAAATTTTCATTTGGTCTTTTATTTATAGTATTAAATTAAATTAATAAGTATCCATGTTCCTTCTTCTCGCCCCACTTCTTCATAAATATTTTTTCCAACTCTTCCCAAATATTGATGGAGTTTTTACATAACGTATTAAACCATTTCCTAGCTTCCCCATCCAAATATTGAAAAAATATTCTCGGTACCACATCTATATGTTCAACATTTAAATTCTCTGCAAGGCACAAAAGGTCTCAATGTGTTTCTGATGAATGATATCATCTTCCCCAGTAAAACTAGGTAAGGGATTGAGGTAATCTTGAGTCATGGCATTAATAGGTTATTGGAGGTTCAGAGGGGCATATCTATTAAGCGTAAAACTATGGAAAACCATGTTTTGTGTGGGGGGTTGAACAAAATTTGCTAGAGGATCTAGTTGGAGATTATTTATTTGAAGAGGTGGTGGAGGGGTTGTATAGGCTTGAGAGTTAGTATGGATGCAAATATATTAACCTCTTCACCCTCAGGGAAAAAGTGAGAAGTAAAAGAATCATGAGGAATGGGCCTTCTGAGGAGTCCAACTTCTTGACCAAGAAGTCAGGGAGGCATCTTTTAGCTTTTTGAGAGCTAGAAGGTGAGATTTTTTAGGCATCGATGACTAGCTCTGGGGTCTTTAAGACTCTTTCTCTCCATATCCATTTCGAAATAATTCTCTTCGAGTAAAAAATGGGAGGGATTTTTTGTTGAAAAGTCTCTAAGTGAGTGTGGGCTTTGTAAAAGCCAGAATGAATGACTGAAAGTTTTACAATGGATTTCCAAGGTGAGATATATCAACTCACACTTCCTTTGCTCACCTCACAAAAGGAATGTACAAATGTCGTACCTAGGGAAAAGTATTCTAATTCATTCCCTGTAAAGGGCACCAAAAGATGTTGTGGTTTTTGAAAGACATTTTCTCGATTGGGAAAGAGATCAGTTCCTAGGACATCTTAAAGTGCCTAGAATATATATCAGTAGTATTCAAGATATAAACATATTATGATTTAAAATTGGTTCAGATATCTTATCCAAAGGTAGGTTCAATAGACACACACATATTGAGTACCCTTTTTAAAATAATTAATATTCAGTTTTGGTGGCTTGCGTACATAAATTGTAGCTCTATTGAATATTGCAATATAGGTGAGAAGTATAACATAAAGGAGAAAATCAATGCAGAGGGATGATATAAGAATTCTATGCATTAAATTTCAGCACAAACATGGAGCATATGAAGTAAATGAAATTCAGAAAACATGGAGCACATTTTAAGGAAATTTTATCTCAGACATCACAAGCACCACGTGACATAGATGAATCCATAACTTTGAGATTATGTCCAACAACGACAATTACACACCTTCCAAGAAGAAAGACACAGATATGAATAGATAAACAAAGAGAAGATTACATACTATACATTTGAGCATTTGGAATCACCATAACTTCTTTATTAATCTTCAAAAAAGAGCATACATCACATAGTTCTTCAAACACTTGCAAAACTTGTCAGTTAGAGCCTCCTCTCTGACAAAAAATTTAGAACCACCTCTAATGAGTCCCTCACACTCTTTTATAGAGTCACAAAAAAGAGGACCATTTACAAAATATTCTTTCTTGAAAATCTCGTAACTTCCTAACCACGTGACAACTCAAGCATGCTACTAGCATAGTTGTCCTAATTATCACATAAACATCTTGATTATATTATTAAAACAAAATATTTACAAAAATTTCAAAATGAAACAAATTTTCGTGATTAGCATATCAAAATATCTTCATTGTTGGCGAGTTGGTTCCATTGGGAGAGACCATGGCTCTATAATTCAGACTTATGGTGGATTAATGAATTGATCACATTTTGGCTTTATGAGAGATTTTTCGACATAAATCACAAGATCTATCATTTGTTGACGCGTTTCGAACCAGCCAGTGTGGTTCATCGTCAGGACAAGTGAAGAACCAGATCCAGCTTTGCATGTTAAATAGCATGAGCAGAGCCTCAAACGGCTAGCTAGGCCAACGGTTAAAATGGACTAGGGTCCTAACCTTGAAAATAAATATATAAATAATTTAATTTAATAGGAAGTTAGATGTAATAAGGGACTAAATAAATAATTTAATTTATTTAGTGAATGGAAGGAACTGTGATTTCCATGTTTGGATAACTGGTGAGTTTACTTAATGCGTTCTAGGAAACATGGAAGATTATTGGGAAAGTAGGTAGGTAAGGCCATTGCTATAAATTCCATTAGAATGATGTTCCTGAGTGTGAACAACTTGACCAAGAAATATGAAGTTTAAGTAATTTTTAGTCATTTCAGCAGAAATAATATTAGTTGATAATGTTGGTGGTAGCAAAAAGGAATAGGTAAAACAAATAGATTTGGGGTAACAAACTCCTTGGACAAATTGGGAACTAATGTTCTCAATGTTGCACATGATTTTCACGGATAAAGGAAGTTATCTTAACCTTTGCTTTATGGACACATGTAATTGTGTTGTGTTCATGATCATGTTGATGAATGAAAAAATGATGCCATTATGATCAACAGGCTATTTTCTGGATCTTTCTTGTGAAAGAATGATTGATCATGCCTTTAGCATATGAATGGATGGCATGTTTGTGATTATCATTTAAGTGAGGAATCAATAGGGCAAGAAGTAGCCCTAACTAATTTATGATTTTGATGTCATACGATTATGACTCTTATATTACGTCCATGTTTTCATTATGAAACAGGGAATGTTGAAGGATATATCGACAGAACAAAAGCAGTGTGACCAACAAGATGTTGGGACAAGCATGGAAAATTGAAGGGACCAAAAACCTAGATTTTGGGTTATGGGTGCACGTGGTGCAACAAGGAAAATGCCATAGAGGGAGAAAGTGCTTTGGACTCCTATTTTGTATCCTGTGGAGCTTGAAAAAATTTCTAGATTCCTAATTCTTTTATGAACAAGTGGAGGTCAAATCTCTAGATTCCCATGGAGGCCATTAGGTGGAATGTCTAGTGTACTCTAAATTCCTATAGGAGATGGGTGGAGGCACTAGGTTATGGATTCTTGATGTGCAAAGTGGGTAGAGATTCTCAGTACTCTAGAATTCTGTAGTTGAGTTGGAGTTGTGTGTGTTATGGATTCCCTCAATTGATCATGCTTGGGTGGAGACACAATACACTCTGGATTCCTAGAGGTTAGGTGGAGGCACTGTGGACTCCATATTCCCTTGGTTTGAAAAGGGTGGAGGTGAGACACATTTGGATTCCCTTGGTAGACTTATGGACATGACTAGAGGGAAGCATGGGAATTTCCCAGTCTAGGGGAATGGAGCTAGTTCCAGGACCAACAAGCACTAGCTTGAATACATTAGAGTGTGCAACAAAAGCACCAAGAATACCACAAGGAGTTACATAAAGTGGTTGATCCAAAAAAATAAATAAATACATTTATGTATATTTAGTTGTTGAGCAAGAAACTTGTACATATATAAAATGTAATTGTATTTGAGTTGCATTATAAATCTCACTGTGATTTATGCTAAAAATAAGCATGTTTTGCATTGTGTTCAGGATTAGAACATTGAGGATGGTGTTCCTCCAGGGGGGTTGTGACAATCCCTTTGGGAAAATTTACCCTTCTTATAAACATTGTAAATATTTCATATATTTTTATTATAAATTAAAAAGGCCTAATAATTGGGACATAATTGTTGACTTTTGTGAATTTTGTAGCTATGGTTGGTCTTCATAAGTAATATTTTAGTCGTTTATGTATTTGTAATAATAAATATAAAGAATATTCTTCATGTTAATAGTCAAAAGCAAAATTATAAGGCATGTTCTTCATGTCCTTTTCAAAAGAGAAATTTTTAATTTTAATATTTAAATTTTTGGCTCCAAAACAAGCCAAGTCAGCCCTCTAACTAGTCAATTTGGCCGCAGTCAAGGAGGCACCCATTCAGCCAGTGAGACTTATATATATAAAGCACTATACCCCCTCTCTTGGACACAATTTGGATCACACATATAACCAAGTATCTTTTGTGATGGAGGTAAATGATAGAAGGATGAATTTTTCTAGAAGAAGAATAATGGAAAGCTCTCTCTCTCTCTCTCTCTCTCTCTCTCTCTCTCTCTCTCTTGCAGAATTATTCATTGCTGAAATTCTGCCATAGCAGACCAAACTAAACAAAGTTCACTGGGTAGACTTATGACTTGGCTATGAGGTAGTTGGACCAGGTTTGACCAAGTCTACTTTCTTGGTCAATTTGAAATTGTGGTTGAATAAATTATATAGGTGTGTATCTTGTTGAATTGAAGAACTTATGTAAGAAAAAGGTTGTTGCATTTTCCCCCCACGTGGGTTTTCCTAGGGTAAACGTTTGTGTTCTTGATTTCACTCTCTATTTATGATCCTAATTTTTATTATTGAATATATTCAGTGTAATTAATTAATGATTAATGTGAATATGAAAGAATATAAAGTTAATGTTATTAGAATCAATTATCAGATAGAAGACCTACGAAAAATCAACAAATTTAAGGGTGGACGTATAGCCTTTCGATTCCCTTATTAATTTTAAGGGTGGAGGTGGTGAACCTCTAGATTCCCTTATTGATTTGAGGGTAGAGGTGGTGGACCTCTGGATTCCCTATTTTAGTCTATGATGGTTGAGCTACAATTCTTATTGAGGCAGTTGAAGGGTGGAGGTGGTGGACCTCTGCATTCCATATGAGAAATTAATTGCACTAAGTAGTTGGTGGGTCTAGTTGGATCGTCGTCAGAAGTCCCTGTTTCAACTGGAAGAATTGGTTTAATACCTTAAGCACTCATCCTCAAGCTTTGAAATATAGCTTGGGGGTGATTACTACAATAAAGGCATGGTTGCAGTGTGTCTAAGTTGTTGACAAATCAATGTTAGTAGAATTAGGGTTAGATTTCTCTTTCTTGATAATTATTTGTGAATTATGGTGGCTTCTTTTACTTATTTGTTATATTATCTTTCATCAAGCAATTACCAAATTATGTGTGTATGACTATCACAAAAACACAAGACACAAGGTGTACGCATTCTGTAAGGGAACAACCCCTATCTAGGGGAAAAGCCAGTCAAAATATCTTCCTTCAATATTTTTCTTGGGACTCTTCAACCTGGAAACATACCTCCTCCAACCACCAAGTCATCCTCCTCAGGCAGCAACTTCGGCCCAGAACTTCGACCTGAAGCAACAACACTTCGACCCAGCAAATGGTAGTTGCAACAGTAACAGCTTCGACTTGAAAAGAAAGACTTTGATCTCCTAGAGGAACCCACATGAGAGAGAGATACATAGCCCAAAAATTTTATCTTTCCTTCTTCTTCCTTCTACTTCAAACTCACACTCCTTTTAGCCTCCTTTTCTACTTCACAATTTTCTAGCTCTTTCTTTTGGATATTGAAGTTGTGTGAGTGAATGAAGGCTCCAAATGAATTCGATATCCTTGTATATATAGGCTTGAGGTGAGGTCAAATTGCCCTATTTGAGTCTGAATTGGTGTGGAAGTGTCAAATACCTAATTTGACCTAACAATAAATCTTTTTACATGATTCAAAATCTCAAGAAGGTTCTCATAAAATGTATAATGACTCCAATGACTCAATATAAATCCTAGGAATCCTCAATGGGAACTTTGACTAATAAAAGATGACCCAAGCATGAAACCCATGCTTTAGTAAGTCATTGTAATAATAATAATAAAATTTATTTTTCAATCTTTTTACAATTACATTACATAATGACTCAAATACTTTTATGAAGACCGAATCTAGTTACATTTTTCAATGCTCCCTCTTAACTAGGAAGGTATTCATAATAAAATATACCAGTATAAGGAAGATCTCAAACCATATTAACTATGAATATTTTAAGTGTCGTAATGCCATGAAATAGTTTCCTGACCAGGGAAATATATCCAAGGTCCTCCAACAATTTATACACTTGTGATGCCATGCACTAGATTCCTAACTAGGGAAATCTATCTGAGTGGGAATAAGATGGACTAAAACTTTCAACCTCTCTAGGTACCATTAGGATTACTTTATAACCATCAACCCAAGGATCCAGGTGTGTATCCAAGGTCTGAGTTCTATGACAATTGCAACCCTCCCTACTTCGGGATCCATACATCAATACATAGTGCCGATCAGATGTCCTCCCAGGCAATATGTCTCCCACAAGAATCCTCAACAAATCTCTTCCAAAATTTTATCATCATCAACAATATCAACTAAACCAAGCATGCTTCTAAGGTATTCAAACTTATTATTAGGAAGATACTTTGTTAGTATATCATCTACCTGATCATCTGTCGAGACATATTGTAGCTTCACGATCCCATCCTGCACCAAGTTCCTAATATAGTGGAATTTATTATTGATATGCTTCATTCTAGCATGAAACATGAGATCTCCAGACATATTGATGTAACTTTGGTTATCATTGTTTATTACAATAGGATCCAAAGGCTTCTTGAAAAAATCTGTTAGAAGCTTCCTCAACCATAAAACCTCCTTTCCTACTTCAAATGCAACCACATACTCTGCCTCAGCACTAATCAAAGCAAAGAGATGTTGATTTCTACTAATCCATGAGATCATGTTAGATCCCAAACTAAAGCATCCATCAGTAGTGATTCTTCCATCAGTCTCATTGGAACCCCAATCAAAATATGTGAAGCCAATCATCTTTACTTCCTTGTCATCATTCTTTAGGAAGTGATGTATAGTGCCACAAAGATATCTCAATATATTCTTGGTAGTTATCCAATGATCATGATGAGGCTCCAATTGAAACTGACTAAGAATTTTCATAGCAAAGCATATGGCCTACTATTTACCAGATACATCAGACAACCCACCAACTTACGATAAGAGGTATGATCTATGAGACTTGATTCAAAGCTCCTCAAATTCTTGAGATTGGTGATCATAGGAGTAGTCATGGGATTGGAATCCATCATCCCAAATTTCTACAACAACTTGTTGATATACTTTCCTTGCCCAAAATACATATCCCCAGTATTTTGCCATACTTCTAGACCTTCATCTCAAATTTAGCTTCCAACACCTTCTTGCATTCTCGTATCCTTCGCTCCACACCTCTAACTAATAAATCATCCACATATAGTAGAATAATTATTGGCTCATTATCCACAACCTTGATGTGGAGATTTGGATCAACATAACTCTTCACGAACCCAATTCTTAGAAGGTATGCATCCATTCTTGCATACCATGCCCTAGGAGCTTGCTTCAAACCATATAGGGCCTTCTTGAGTCTACAAACATGAGTATCATTGATATTTACTTCAAATCCTTTAGGTTTCTCAATGTATACTTCCTCATCGATGTTCCTTGGTGAGAAACAGTATTGTAGCAATAATTCTGCAACTCTTGGGCTTCCTACTTTACTTTTATCAACCCAATAGTTCGTAACAAACTTGGAAGCGACGATGATGTATGCACAAGTACTAGTTCTTACTGTAGGCTATCACTTGGTCAGCTGATGCAAGATCACTAGGAGCTCAAGCCAACTTCTATGGATTCTAGAAGAAGCTCAATATGTGATGAAAGAATGGAAAGCTTACTCTACAAAGGCTACTCTACTTGCAGAAAGGAGAAGAAGAATGAAATGTAAGGTAAACCTAGCAAACCCTAATTAGCCAACTAATCCTAATTTTGTAGAAAGAGAGATAAAAACCATGAAATTAATGCCATTACTTAACCTAGGAAGTAAACAACATCTACTCAAGCTATTTCTAGAAGGAAATGAGAAAAAACATCTTTTTGGATTTTGATGTATTTTTAGGTGAAATTGTCATGCATGTAAATTATTTGTTTGTGAATATGACAGTGATTAGGTGGCGATGGAGGACGAATTTAGAATTTGCAGAGGTGTAGGAAGGTGTGGATGGGTCCTAGCAGGTCCCAGGTGGCCTTTTGGAGGCTTTTCCTACAATCAGACTTCAAAAAGACACCTACAGGAAAATCTACAGGAGGCTAAAGGGGATCTAAAGGAGGTCTACGAGAGGATGCCGAGAGCAGTTTTAGAGATTTTGAAGGTGGGAAAGTGGGTGGAAAGGGTAGCTGAAGGCTAGGGTGATGTGTCAAGGTGTCTAGGGTTCATTAAAAAGGATCAAGAAAGAGAAATATGGTTGGACTTGTTCAAGGAAAAAGAGGAAAGTTGATGAGGAAAGTGCAGAAAACTAACGCAGATTTGTGAGGGGCTTTGGGTGACCTGTGGAACATAGATCAAAGAGAAATGGTGTTGAATGATTGGCTGAATTATTGTGAGAGGAGGATTGCTGCAAGATAACTAAAATTCACATCATGAGATTAAGCAAGC
The DNA here is from genome assembly GCA_000404065.3 of Pinus taeda. Classification (NCBI taxonomy): domain Eukaryota; kingdom Viridiplantae; phylum Streptophyta; class Pinopsida; order Pinales; family Pinaceae; genus Pinus; species Pinus taeda. Next base: position 167,658 of record APFE030469005.1, read on the forward strand.
AAGGAAACTAGCTAAATAAAAAAAACAGAACTTCGCATCAAGCTAGTCTAAATTCTAATCTAGGAAAGTAAATGTTGAAGAATGCTACATGGAAAGAAAGCATGGAAGGAAAATTACTGCAAAGATAGAAATGAGCAAGGTGAAATAGATCTACAGCAAAATCATTAACCTTCTAACAAACTACAACACTATAAATCCTATGGAAAAGACAAATCTGTGTTTTTTGTGGCAGCAAGAGGGTCTTGGCCTCAGTTCATGGTCCCAAAGGGAGGAAAGGAGGCCAAGGCTCTGTTGATGGCATTTTTGTTTCTTTTTCCTATCACTGTTCAACCTGCTATAGCAAACTGAAATGGAAACAACCTTTTAAATCACCAAAAGCAACCTATTCTTAACTAAGAAAGAAATCTATCTAACAGCAACTAATTCATAAATCGAAACAAAGCATATAAATACAAAACAAGAGGATATTGTCTGCTTGGATTGGGCCCTAACCCAAGAATTTCAGCCCTCTAAGGTAACTCAGTGCTAGCTCGAACAAGATCTCATCTTCGTTATCAAAATAATAATAGGATTACATGAAACTGTCAACAAAAGTAAGCTCGAAGTTGAGCAGAGCAACGCTGCAACAAAAATTTGAAAATTTGACTAACTTCCAACAACCTAATGAGGCCCTAGGCCTCTCGACTTATACATCTGAAGCTCCCAACAACTTCCTTAAAATTAGGGAGGCTTGGATTCCAAAACTTGAGATAAACAGAAGTTATCCTCCACTTGCTTGGCTACCTCTTTTGTACATTGATGTGGCTGCTTGTGCTTCGAGCTGCATGATGGAGAATTCAAAGTGGGGAGTTATAAATGAGGGGGATACCCTCCTATAAATCCTCTCCCTTGTCTTCTTCAAATATTTGCTGCCAAATGTCCATTAAATATTTGACTTTGTTTCCAAAATTGACCAAACATCTGCATTAAGCACACATTAGACTCCATGGCATAATGACCAACCCAACTCACTCTATTAGCATAAATATAATAAAAAACATGCAATAAAATAATGAGAATGGTGGAATAAGCTAAGTTAGGAAGCAAAATGAGCCCATATAATTACACATTTATTGGGCTCATCATCGGCCCCTACTAAATGTGTTTCTCATCCTCTGAGCACTAGTCCATATCCTCATCTTGGATGGCCCTGATGGCCTCCCTGACATCCCATGCTTCTGATGTGAGGTCCTCTTCTTTGTCATGGAATCCTGCCTTTCTGTCCACCTCTTTCCGTTGTCATTGTTCTTCTTCCTCTTTTCTACCTTCTAGTAGGCCTAGCAGCAGTGGGGGACTCAATTTGAGGCCAATCCAATTGGCCTTCAAACTCTGAATAGATTGCTTGTACAGTGGCACTCTCCTTAATTCTTCTTTCATCCTTTTTGGGGAGTGATACTCCCTAATTTGCAGATTATGTGGGAGAGTGTTCCACCTCCTCATACAAGCATGAATACAGTCTTCCCCAAGTAATCTTTCCATGTCCTCAAAATATGCAATGGCCTAAGCATGATCATTGATATACTCAGGGGCACTTTGAGGATTATTTGCAAGCAACTGGTGTGTGCTGATGAGAGCCGTGGGGTCTGATGGCTCAGCTCTGATCATTAAGGGTTCATTTTTCTCTTTTGCCATCAACTTTTTGATTTCTGATGCCCTTTTCTCCTCATGATTCATCCATTATGCCATGGCCATCAGTTGTAAGTCCCCTAGCCTAGCATTGGGTTCCCATAGGTTCATATCGGTGAGGGCCATGTTATGCAAATAGAAATCTGCTATCTTTGCCTTGTCTTCTGCTGAACTTTGGTCAAATAGGTCCATAAACTACCTATAATCTTGGAAAGGCACTGTGCCTCTCTTTGCTAAAGTCTTGATTTGAAACTGTAGCCATTGGTCTTTAAGGTATGCTCCATATGATTTTTCTAGTGTTCTGCACTATAGTGCCTCCATAGACCAGTTGGCCATGCATGCCAATAGTGTCTCCTTTTCTTGCAGTTGTCTTTTTAGCAACTCATTTTCAGTTTCCAAGTGAGTTCTTGTGATTGTATCTCTATGTCTTACAACACTTAACTCCCTGCCCATTTCTCTAAGCTTGTTCTCCATGTGGCCAATATCCTCTACCCCCTTGGATATGGTGATTTGCATCCATCTATGGCTCCTTATTCTTTCTTTTTCCAACTAAAAGAAAAGTGGGACTGAAAATTTCTGTGGAATGATTTTTCCCCCCTCAAGAAGATTGTAGTAAGAGCCCAAACTGGGTGAGGGTCAATTTCTTGAGTCTTTGTTGTTTCCTCCTTCCCCTTTTGCTGTTCTTCCACCCTTTTCTCAAGTTTTTCAGTCTCCTATAGCTTAGTTAGTGTCTCCTATAGAATAGTTTATGCCTCCTATAGAGCTATTTTTGAGTCCTATATTTGCACTCTTTCTTCCATGTGGAAGATCCGGGACTTCCTCTTTCATATGTGATGGGGGTTTTAGAGGGAGATTCTTCCCCTTTGACAGTGGGTGAATCTTCAATTATAATAGGCACTATTGAAGATGGCTATGGTTTTCCTATTTTTATCCTTGTGCTTTTCCGAGTCCTAAAATACATTGATGTTCACCTCTTCCTCTTTTATTTGGGTTTAACTAGGGTGCTAAGGGTAGCAAGAGTAGTTGTTGCCTCCCTTTGTAGGGTCTCAAGAGACACTTTTGTCTTTTCTGCACCTTTTTCCTCTCCTTTTGTCTTCTTTGTCTCTGTTGGTTTTGTTTCCTCTTGCTTTGTTTTGGTTTCTTCCTACTCTGGTTTAGTTTCCTCCTTCTTTGATTTGGTGTCTTCCTCCTTTGTTTGTTCCTCAGTTTCCTCCCCTTCTTCCCCTTGCTGCTCTTCCCCCTCACTTTCAGAAGGACTATAGTCATATGTGAGGGCCTTTATATCATCTTCTCCTGTCGTATTTATGAAGATTTCTCATGCTATGGGGATTGTGAAGGTATGGAGGCCTTCTTCCACTAATAGTTTAATCAACCCATGGTGAGCCAACTGATCTAGACCTCCTGCCTTCAACTTAATGCTGGATTATATAAGGGATTACAAGAGAAAATAGGGAATGTTGAGTTTCTGGGGTGTTGGAGCGTCCATGCCATATCTTAGCTCATGGAGGAGTCTGAAATGGTAGCCATAAACTATGCTATAACTTCCTTCACAGGAAATATACTTGATAATTTGGTAATTGACCTCATCCCAAGGGTAAGGTATGCTTGTTCTTCTAATGCCATTTTTGTCTGCTACAGGATGTTCATTTGGTTGGAAGAAGTTTTTCTTGGCAGATTGCCCAATTGGATTTTCCTTTTTGCTCCAAGGTAATCCAAGGGGAAGGCTGGTAACCCTACTGATAAATTCTAGGGTGATTTCCATGGAGAGACCCCTCAAAGTAACAGTGGCATGGGTCCTTGAGTGAGGGACTAAAGAAAGGGAAAACTCCTGAGCCACTTCTTCATCAAACCCTCAGAATTTTTCAAAGAATGGCATCCAATTTGCTCTGATAAAAATGGCTACTACTTCGGGATGTTCATAGATCCTAGATGAATTCGTGGGCTCCTTTCTTGTGAATCCCCCTGCCATTTTTCTTATACCACCTTTGAACACCCAAAATAGAGATGGAGACAAGACTTTTGAAGGAACAAGAAAACAGAGAAAAGCTATGGTTTTTCAAGAAAACAGTCAGAAATTTTTTATGGAATTCCTCTTCTCCTACAAGCTCAACTCCTCCTTAAAACTATATCATTCCTTGCACATGTTAATAATCAAGGTGGGTATGCATAGAACCTACCTCCTCAAGCCATAAATCAAGCAAAAATCCTGTATTTTCTCCTTAAAAACTACTTACTGCCCCTCCTATAGAACTGGCTGTAGGTGCTCCTGTAGAACCTGTTACTGCTCCTATAGAATGCCAATAGCAGGAGGATGGCTGAAAACGATAGAGAACAATGGTTTCGAGGCTATGAAGGTGGTATAGAGCTTGCTATAGCTAAGTGGACGAGGATGAAATGGAAGAAAAGGTGGTGAAGGAGTTTCAAGGAGGAGTACTTATGTCTTCTTTGAGATATTTCTAGTGATGGGGTGAGCTGGCAAAAAGGTATGTTGCCATATTTGGACCATTGGTCCCCACTGCCTTGTCATCATGACTCCTCATGACTCCTTCCCACAATCACTTCCAATCATTGCATCAGAGTTTGTATACCCTCCACTACCTGTCCTTTGGATTTTTTGTTTGAGTAGGCACACGTGTGGTGGCATCTCCGGATGAGCACAATCAACTAGATGAGGGTGGCCAGTTAACTAGCCACATTTTCTCGTTCAATCTTAACCATCTCATTTGCTTATGCATATTTTTGAATTACACAGATGCAACAGAGGAGAGGGTTAGACACTTACCTGCAAGTCGAATGTTCGTGATGTGGTGCATCTTAGTTCCTTTGTTGTTGCATGCTTGTATTTCAGTTGTTGCATGCCTATATCTCCTCTATTATATGCTTTCTGCTCCTTGATGTGTGGCTTGTTTGCTTTGTGTAGGTACCCTCTAGTTGGATCAGGCTTCAGACTTCCTCTTCAATCCTATGGCTACACCTATTTTGCTGTTGTGGCTTGATTTTAAGGGGATCAGCTGCTACAGGAAATCATACAGGAGCTCCTGTAGCTGCTTCTCCCTTTAAAATTTTTAGCTTATCTTTGTGCTAGGAGCTATGAGGATGATACTGGAGATGCTGATGAAGATAGAGAGGTACTTGGTAAGCTTCATGTGAGATTTGGAGGTATTGTTCCTTTTATTTTTTTATTTTTTTTCAAAAAATTGGTTTCTGTGTTTTTTGTCAAGAAGAAAAGAAATCCATGATGGTGAGGTGGTGCAGGTGTGGGATGGATGGCCAGGAGTGTGGATAGCTATAGGAAGGCCTACATGCCCTTCAGGAAATCTCTCAACCCTTCAAACTGCTTTTTGAGACCATTTCTAGCTCTTTGTGATTTCTACAGGAGCCTCCTATAGAACACACAGGGACTCCTGTAGGATACACAGTCTTCGAAAAAAACACAGTGAGGTGGAAGAAAGGTCAGAAATGATGGAGAAGAGTGTGGAGGAGGTGAAATAGGCTTTGTGGCATCTTCTCTTGCTTCCTGTGGTCCACCTGTAACCTGCAATGCATATTAAAAGTCAATTTTTTCTTCCTTCTTTTCTTTGTTTTTCTCTATTTTTTTCTTTTTTTCTTTTTTTTTGAAAGACAACCAGGGCACCTCAAGGAGGTTTTCGCCCTAATTGCCTACCCTCGACACCTCCAAGGGAGGTTTTCACCCAGGGATCTTATTCTCTCTCTTTTTTTTTGTCAACACTTGGCCGCATCGAAAAGAGGTTTTCAACTAAATGATGGGACTCAAGTGTATTGAAAATGCAATAAGATGATGGAGCTTAGTGAAAAGAAGTCGCCTTCACTAAGTGGGCCCGCAGGCTATTTTTGGCGCAAAGTTTATTTTTAGACATATGGATCATGGTCTATGAGTTGCAGCATGCTATTTATGGATGATTGGTTATGTTGGTAAAAATAGATAGACCTCTATTTTTAGACATATGGGCGGAGTCTATTTTTAGACTGTCAGTCTAAAAAGAGAACAGTCGAATATTATTAGCTCTTAATAATATTTGGACTATAAACATTATCTTATCCTCTTGCAGCACTTTAGTTCAAGCTACGGATGTGGCACATGCAACTACCGGAAGGAAATACGCTTTTCTTATGGGTTAGTTGAGCTATTGCATGGAGGACTACAGTTAGAACTCAAGTGATTGAGTTTGGTGGAGTTGAATGAGTTGATGGAGTTGTGTTCAGTTTGACTTAGTTGAACTAGTTGTATTTAGTCTAACTAACAAATGCACTAGTGATGAGTGATGTGAATTAGTTATTAATTAATTCACTAATTATTAACTCATGAATCAACTGAGGAATACATCAGTTAACTCAGTGCATGGACAGTTCAGTGGAGAAAAGTGTTAGAGATGAGTGAAAGGGAAAGACAGCTGTCAGTTGTGACTATAGTTGTGCATGTGATTTGCACAATCCGTGGATTGAGATTGCCAATGAGGATTGTGTAGTGTTACACAAGGGAAATACGAGTTGGATCAACCATTCTCATTTTATTCTCATGCAGAATTGCGTAGTGGAGGCAGACAAGCAACAGAGGAGATTTGAGCTAGTGATTGATTCAGATCTGAGCTAGTTTGTGTGTAATAGGTGGAGATAGTACTGAGTACTTGTGAGGATTATTGTACTATGTATTGTTACAATTTCTCAATCAATATAATATACAAATAGTTGGGGGTTTTCAGCTGCATGCTTTCCCCATGATATACTGTGTTGATATGTGTGATTGATGCTTCAATGTGCGCATGCGATTGTTTCTTAATTCCGCAAAATTGATGATCAACGTAGAGGAGGTTATGTATTATGCATGATTCCGCAATAGTGTATAATCATGATAATCTCTATGAATAAGTGTCATATTATTCAAAATTTCTACAAACAATTCTATTGAAAAGAGAGTCAATAGGCATATGTACTAACATATTTTCTAAGCATATTCCATTAATTTGGGATGCATATACTAATGCTCAACTTGTAGTTGACTCATATGCTACAACTACTTATTGTAGTTCATACATGACAAAGCTAGATAAAATAATGACATCGATGTTTAAATTTATATGAAATAAATGTCAAAAAACCAATGGTGAAATCATAGAAAGAATTGTAAGTCTTGGACAAGCTTTATTAAACTTGTAGTAGATGTCTGCACAGAAAGTTGTATATATAGTGTTGTCATTGCCACTAAAAAATAGTTCAAGAAAATGTATATTTATTAATACTTCAACCATAGATGATAAAATATTTTTACTAAGAAAACTAAAAGAGATGGAACATGAACTAGATGATTTAGAAAACATAACATGTCTATCACTTATCGACCATTATGTACAAAGACAAAAAAACATTGAACATGTATTCTTAGTAGAATTTACATCATGTTATACACTACAAGGCAAGAAAAGAGGAGGTGTTGAGAGACCATACATTATAAGATACATAAAGTATAATAAACCTATTGATCTTGATAACTATTAAAGAGAGTGAAAAATATGACTTCAACTACCAAAACACAAATAAATCATTTGGAGATAAATGGCTTTACAGTGTAAAATCTCATGTTTTCGATCACCGCAGGAATTAGGGCACAGTTAGCTTTTTACTACATTATGTAGACGAAGGTATCTGAGGGTATCAGAGACTCCATTTGTGACATATCTCAAACAATATGAAGGGTTATTGTTGTTAGTGGTATAGAATTCCAAGAAGAGTGTGTCAAAAGCAGGTATAATGATTGCAAGGGTGGTGTCAGAAACGAAGTGGCCGAAGACTCTGTGAGGATATTCACAACATGGAGATCGATGCAATAGATTACTTGGAGGAACCATATGAGGGCTATCTGATCTGGTTAGTTCCTCCACCTCAACACACTGAGTTGGTTTTTCATATCATAGCTAGCACATAGAAGATAGAAGTTTCACTTTCTTTCTCAGGTACAAGAGTCATTTCTCCATTTTTCCCTAATTTGGTAGTGGGGGTGGCAGAGAGTTCATCTCACGAGACATTAGGGTTTTCAGACTATTTGACTAAAGGCAGAGAATGGCCTCTTTCCCTGGGTCTAGATATCAGTGCAGCTAGAATATCTTTTGAGGCACTGAACTTCATGGAAGGATGCTTTGCTCAGTCGGGCATTGGAGGAGTATCAACAATTGAGGGTTTCACACACCAGAACTATTCATAAAATTTTCCCCCATACAATCCATTGGAGATGGGAATATAAGGTTTACCCTAGAGGAGAATAGGGTTTCTAGGCTGGTTAGTGGATACTTCCCAAGCCATCTTGATTTTGGGCTTCAGGCAGGAATAAATCCAATGGCATAATATTCACAGAGTCAAACCCTATAGTCTAGTAGGGTTCCTATATTCATCAAAGATGATGGGGTGCAAACTATGCAGACAGTCGAAAATTAGGATGAGGGTTTTTTGAAAAGAAAGAATGAGAAGCCAAAAAGTATCAAAGTAAAGGAAAAGGGTAGAACATTGATTCTGGTGGATGGTATAAAATTTGAGAAAATCATGGAAACCGTTGAAAGGGTGTTGGTGGGCAAGGTTATGGGTCATATACATTTGGCTACTCGATTGAGGAAATGGGTACACGATAATTGGAGTAAGGACTTGAAAACTATGTCTAAGATTCGTGTTCTATCACGTGGTTGGTTTGCCTTTAAATTTGAAAATTTGGAGTAGCTTTGTTGGGTAATTTCTAACCAGTGGAATATTGAACAAGTGCCTATTAATTTTAAGATATGGATGCCTATTTTTGACCCAGAAAGGGAACAACCAGGGGTTGGACCCATTCAACTCAGGTTGTCAGGATTCCCTATGCATCTCTAGACTAATTATATCTTCCAGCGTATAGGTGACGATTTGGGGAAGTTTCTAGATTATGACAAATCATACATATAGACTAGTAACATGTCATGTGCTTGGGTGTTGGATTTTTTGGATACAAGGGAGGTTTAGTGGCAAACCTCATTATGTAGTGCAAAGGTTACATGCACAACCAAAAATTGAATTACAAAGGGGTACCCTTTCACTGTCATCGCTACCATGAAGTTGGGCACATTTACAGGGAATGTCCATTGGTACAAAAATATCATGGAAATCGGGCTTCTAGTGACTGCAAAGGGTGTGGGAAATAATGTGGAAAAAAGGGAAAGAGGAACAAATGCAGATGAAATATTCTCAAAGGAAGAAAAGTCCTCAAGAAAATACTGTGGAAAATAATTTTCTAGTAAACCAAAAATGCACTTCTCCTCAAGTAATCGATAAGGCTTCATGGTCATCACTCTTTGTGTCGGGTATTCCTTCTACTCCTTCCCCTATTACTGGTCATAGTGATGCTTCTCTATTTCAATTATATGCTTCTATTCATGAATATATGATGGGAAGGGAATATAAGTCATATGTTGGGGTAATTCATTGTCTGATTGAACCAGTCATAGCCTATTGTCCATCATCCAATCCATCTATCTTTATTCCTGATGATTCATCATCTAACTCCTATAGAATCCCTAGATACAACTTGATATCTAGATCTTGATATCTGTCATAGGGGATGGCCCAAATAGGTACAAAGGGGGGTCTTGGGTAGTTATCTAACTTCAAAATACCTAAAATTCCTTGTGGTAGGAATTATCATATATTCAAAGCGATTGTCCAGACCAGTCAAGATATAGTCTTTGGTCACCAACTTTCCTTAGATGGGGTCCTTAGAGCTCGACAAGCCCCAACTCCTACTCCAAAAAGAAGTGTATCTCTTTCAATTATAGAGGGTTGGCTAGTCATCCTAAAAAACTAATCTTGAAACAATTGTTTATGGTAGACAGGCTTGATGTGATTTTATTACGGGAGACATTATGTGCTAGTATGGAGATAAAAAATATGCTAAGGGTTATCATTAGAAATTGGGAATTTTTTTCCATAGATGCCAGAGGGAGATCGAGGGGAATCACTATAGGGATAAATTATAGAACAAAGAAGGTGTTGAATACATGGGGAAGTGAGGGAGTATTAGTCACAATTTTTTTTTAGAATAATTTGGACTGGAGATCAGATTGGTCAATGTTTATGGGCCATGTGTGGAGAGGGTGGGATTCTAGAATAGATTGATGAACAAATATTTCATGTGGTGAATAATTTGGTTATTGGTGGGGATTTAAATTTCTCTATGGGGTTTTCAAAAATTTGGGGGACACACTCTCAGTAGGATCACCTGTCTGATTATTTTTCCCATATGATTGAATCCAATCATCTGGTAGATATTGGATTCACTAGGCTCATGCCTACTTGGAGAAAGCGTACAACAAGAGATCGGTCAAATTCTAGATGGATTGATCAATTTTTCGTCAGAGACACATTATTATAAAACATACCTCTCTTTAGGAAGTGGGTAGGGACTGGGGGAGTGTCCGACCATTTCCCTATATATTTAGAGTTGGTAGGGCCAACTCGGAAGCTAAATTCCCCATTCAAATTCAACACTCCATGGCTAAAGGAGGAAGAATTTAAACAGATGGCTAGGGACACATGGAAACATGTTGAGATTAATGAATGGGGGTCTGTGACTGTTACACAAAAAATTGTCACCATGACTTTCTACAGTTTGTGTGAGTTCATCAACACTCATACATACCTCCTTTGCAAGTCTTAAGCCTCAGCTCTTCATGTCAAGCCTTGAAAATGGGAGAAAGACCTTAAAAATATCTCAAATCTTGGTTTCACAATTTCTCCTAGCATTGACTGCGGTGTTGCACCCAATGGTCATGTTCCTTGCGAACCTGACCGCTCTGTCTGTCAAGTGATGGGTGCGAACCCCTGTAAAAGTTAAAAAGGTGTGAGTTCATTCTTAAAAACTCATCTTGGCTCACTTCTGGACACTTCTAGAAGGAATATTGCGCTAGCAAGTCCGCTCCACCTTGGTTCATCCATTCCATAGCTAAGGGAGCTAACTCCATGATATGAGGTGCTTATCCCATTGAAGGAGGAATTTACCCCTTCAATGGCGGACTTGCAACTTCCTCCATTTGCACTATAAATTCAGGCATTGGGCTAGTTGTAGGGGAGGTTGAAAGTTGAAGATTCTTGAGGGTAAATGCTACTGGAAATTAGACTTCCTTTTTGACTTGTGAGAGGAGAAAATACATACCTTTCATGTCATTGGGAAGTAGTGAGGCTTGTCAAAGTAGAGGAGACCCTGCTGGACCCTGGAAAAGCCTGGTGCAACCAAGCAAAGGTTGTAAGGTTCTTTTATTCATAAAGTTAATACAATCAAGTTTGTTTTTCTCAATGAATTGTCTCTAATGGTTTATTTTATGAGCTCCTTGATCTTCATAATGAACATGTTTTATTATAACATCTATGTAGGTGTGCTTTTATGTGTGTTTGTTTGTGTATGCAGGTTATTAAAAGGGAACTGCTTGAAGTTGTTGAAACAAAGCTGCCACAAACAAGCATGGACCGAGGTAGGGTCTATTACACCTCTTAGTTTTCATTTATGAATTGAAACATGTTTAGAGAAAAGTAGATTTGTTTGTGCTCCTTGTTGCTAGATATCATTCGATACTGGGGAGATCGGTCTTGTTCGCAAAAGCGATTTATCCGGCCAACAAATTTGCGACTCCACTGAGGACTGGTTTGGTTTGGTTTTTGATTTGTCTTTGCTTTGACTTGAGAAACTTGAGTTTTGGTTTCTGATTTTGCCTTGATGTGTGTGGGATTGGGTACTTGTTAGATCCTGGTTTGATTTTTTATTTTTCGAATTTTTGGAAGAGGACCGCACCTTCTGAGTTAGGGACAGTGCGAACCTGTCTGCACTGTTACAGTGTAACACAGAGCGGCACCGCACCTGGTTCTACTGGGGGCCTGAAGGCCCTCTCAAAAGTTTGAAAAACGTAAGATCCATCCACCTAGTTAGGTTTAGTTTTTGTCCATAGCTATTAGTTTATGCCCAGACTTGCACTTGTCTTAACAAAAGTTCCTTGTGAGTTAGTTTTCATTGGCATTCTCGTTTGAAGTGATTTTCTAGAAGTTTTGCCTATTGGATTGATTTTTGGTTGGTCTTTGTAGTAGCTCAGAGATCAAAAGCCTTAGAGCCTTAGATCACCCTGGTCTCTCTGGTCTTCTTGCTGAGTTTGACTAGTTCATGAAATCTATCCTTGAAGAGAGCTAGATCCCATTTTTCGCTTTTGCAAAAATTTGATTAAACTTGATTGAAAGTTTCGAATTTCATTTTTTATTACAACATAATTGGGTGTTTGTGATTAGTTTTTTGAGCTGAACAAATTGATCCTTAGTTAGCTGAAAAACTAAGTTAAGCATCCTCAAAAACATTTCAAGTTTCTTTTCAATCCATTTTTCATTTAGATCTCAAGATTAGACTATAGTTTTGAGTTTTTCATAGAAATTATAGAAGCTTGTTGAAAATTTTGTTTTCAATAGTTTTTTAGAGTTTTTCTAGAAATCTTAAAAGATCTCTTAAAAGAATTGTTTATTCTTGTAGTTATTGATTGTTTAAAAGCAAAGGGATTTTCCGTGAGCGTGATTAGTAGTCTCGTTTTTAAAGTTCTTTGAAAAAGACAAAAAGTTTTCCTTTCAGTTGTATGTTAAGAGAAAGATTTGATTTTCAAAGCATTGCATTTTCAACTCTTCCTTCGCTAGAGATTCATTGAAAAGGAAAAGGAATTGTTATCATCTTAGGTGCATTTTTTAGTGTTTTGGAGTCGAGTCTTCACACCATAAGGTTTCATCTCCACACCCATTGACTTAAGAAACAAACAATAAAATTAACGCTTAATTAAAATCCATCTAGCAATCTTTTTATTTTCTAGGGCTCTTTCACCAACATAGCTTAGGCTAGTATCTTTGAGTAGGGAGTAATTAACTCTCCAAGATAGTTTAAAAAAACAAGTAGTAGATCTTGCGGTAGGGAGAAATTCCATTTGTTACATCTATGCTCTGGAAAAGCTCCTCTTAAAGGAGAAGCATGAGATCATATCTGAACCAGTGTGGGAATCAATCCTTCCTTATTGGGAACGATAGAAGGAATTCACGTATTAAAAACGGTAAACCTCAGATTGACCATTGTCGAGGAGCCTGGGGTCACTTGTTGGTAAACCATGGATTATGTCAAGGAGCCTTCAAGGGGATTGAGCTTGTTACTCTGTCCTTGCATGCGTATCGGATCGTAGACTGTTCCCCCAGGTATATTTGTTTCTGTTGGTGACCTTAGTGGCCATAATCTTTAGGATTCCTTTCCTAGGTGACGGTGGAGGGAAGATCCCACTGTACCTGGAGCAGACGTCGACTAGACTCACTTGGACTCTCTGGGGGTTATCTTCACTCGAGACGGTTATAGTGGAGAAACTTGTGCCAGTCTGTTTCATTAAGCAGGTTGTCGGGGTAACTGTTCCAACCGCTATTTCTATATTGAATTCTGCGACGTTGGATTTCATCACCAACTAGTGTTTTCGATCCGGAAAGATACTGTTTGTGTGTGGTTTGATCTCCTATATTTATTAGGCGTGTGCTTCAAATTGCTTGGTTCTTTAGAGACTTTAGGTGGTTTTCTTGAGACTTTCTTTGTTTTTGTGTGAAGTAATTAAATCATTAATCGTGGCTGAATTAACGAGACAATCCCATCGACTTCGGGGGCAGCCTCCTGAATTTACACCAAGTCAACTTAAAGGGCTGCGAGCTCTTGTCACACTTAGTGAAAGTAGAGTTGGGTCACCAGAGGCCAGAGAGTCTTCATTAATCATACATCCTGATCATCTAGTTCAAGTAATAGAACATATTTCTAAACCGATTTCATTTTCCAAAGTTACTGGTAGTATTACTCCTACTAGTTCATTAGCCGAAGAACTTGAAATCTCTGAACCTGAAACTGAACGTGCTGCTACTCCGTCTTCGGGATTTGCTTCTCCTGCTTCTAGTGGTCCTAGTTCACCCAGGGTAGAAAATATCATTACCCAGAATCTTCCTTCTGGACTCATTTCCATAGAAGAAATTATAAGTCCGAACGAAGGTATAAGCATCCCTGAAAATCAACCAGCTATCGAACTTAGGGAGCATGAATCCATTTTCTACAGTCCCATTAGAGGTGACGCTTGGTATATTTCGTTGACCAATTTTTTAGAAAATCCAGGTCTCGCGTCTTCACCACCTCGATTTCCTTTCCATCCAACACCTAAAGGTTATTATCCTCCTTTGAATATGTCGAGGCAGTCATCCTTGTTTTCTTAGACTCCAGAAACTTTTTTAAATGGCGGTCCTTTTGTTCCTCCTCGGTATCAGTGTTTATCTGGTACATTTTCAGGAGCATCTCCTCAACCCATCAAATATGTATTATCTCCTGGTAATAGTGTAACTAAACCGTTAAGTGTCAAAGAGATTCTTATGATGTCTGGTACTACTCCTAATCCGCAACCTCAAGGTAGTTCGATACCGCCTGGAGGGCAGCTGCAAGGTACTCAAATACCACCTGGGGGGCAACCTCAAGGACAGTACATCCCTACGGGACAGTATTTTCCTCAAGGTCAACCCCAGTACCAATATGTACCTCAAGGTCAACCCCATTATCAATATGTGCCTCAAGGTCAATACTAGCCTCAAGGTTAGTACCAACCGCAAGGTCAGTACCAACCTCAAGGTCAGTACCAACCTCAAGGTCAATACCAACCTCAAGGTTTCCAACCACCTTTAGGTCAATCATTTGTTCAAGGACCGGGAAATGTACCGTATAATTATCAACCTTACACTCAACCTGGTTTTGGTCCTCAACATGCTCAACCTGTTATGGGTCCATACCCCGGAATGAACGTGGTGTGGGATCAACAGACTTCGCAACCCAATGTGCAGTTGTCATCTCAATCTGGACAACCTTTGATTACTGGTTCACCCCAGAAACCTGTCCAACCTGCTACTCAAACTTCTACACATGGGGTAGTTCATCAGTCTGGGCCTATTTCACCTCGAACTCTACCCCAAACGTCTGTTGCAACTACTGTAGCCTCTGTTCAATCCACCCCCTATTTTTGGAGTATCAACAGCTCCAGTTTCTACTGCTCCTGTATCAACTCCTTAGGCCTCTTTACCTCAGTCTAGACCTACAATCCAGACTCTAGTTTCAATGCCTGTAGGACAAGTTGGGCCTAGTACGGTTGTTACAAGTCAACCAAAATTTACTTATCAACTGTACCAGGGACAGTACTAATTCTTCCCTGCTGTGCAGAACCCGACTTATCAATAACAACCATACCTTGGGTATACTTATCAAAAACCTCAACAACCCCAGTATGGTCCGGTTAATCCTGGTTTTCCAGGAGGATATAATATCCCAAATGAAAATCCGATACCAATTTATCCTGGATATCCTCCTCTTGGGGTTGGCCTTATGACCCCAAGTTTTCGGGATCCAAACCGTCAGTTACCATTTATAGCAACTTTGGATTTACCTGACTTGTCACGCCTTACAAGCGATCCCATTAATTATCTTCCGTTTTGGCCGCCAATGCCAAATAAGTTGCCCAATGATATACCAAAGTTTGAGGGGAAGTCAGGAGAAGATCCGTCTAATCATGTGATGACTTACCATCTCTGGTGTGCATCGAATTCCATTATAGATGATTCAATCCATCTTCATCTTTTTCAACACACTTTGATTGGCCTTGCAGCCAAGTGGTACATTGAGTTGCCATGAGGCTCCTTTTACAATTTTAGTCAGTTAGCCACTTCCTTCCTTACTCATTTTCAGCTGCCAATCCAATATGACAATGGAAAAAAATTATTAACTTCATTAAAACAGTCGAGGTCCACATATATTTCAGACCATATTCATGAATGGCGACATCGACGTCGTTTAGTGAAAGTTTTTATCCCAGACCAAATTTTGGTAGAATGGTTTGTAAAATCATTATTACCGAAAATAACTGAAGATGTAGCCAAGGTAGGAGTAGTTACCAAAGAGCAAGTAATTGCTCAAGCTCAGTACCTTGACTTAGTTTATACGCAGTCAGGTACTTTACACGAGAAAATCCCCGACCTTCCAAAACAAAATCAAATAACTACACCTCCCTCAGGGTCTCATGCCATTGACGGTGTGATTGGTACTGTTAATACCAAGAGTAAGAAGAAATCCTCCCAGAATTCTTCTCCTATTATAACTTTACCACATTCCCCGAAGGGAGAGTCTTCAACTAAAATTTCTGCCGATGTCCATGTCGTAGAATCATCTAGGGCCAAATCAAAATCTAATGGTGAGAATAAAGGCAAGAAGAAGAATAAGAAAACTCGAAGGAGAAATCCGATAAACCTAAATCTATTGATGAGAAACGTAAACCTCGCTATCCTTGTTTCATCTGCGATGAGGAGAATTTTACAAGAGATTGTCCACATCGTGTCGAAGTTGCGAAAATCGTCAAAGGTTCGCAAACACCTGCTATTTTGAAGGATCCTTTTCCGAGTCAAGACAGTAAGATGATAGGTTCTTCCTCTAATGCCTCAGAAGAGCCCATAATGATGATGTCACATGTAAGGATTGCGACACGATCACAAGATTATGGAAGTAAGAGTCCTATTGGTGGTAAGGAAGTGGAATCTTCTAATTCCAATCCATCAACCTCAGCTCTGTCCGGTTCTGATCCACTACAGATCAAGAAACCTAATCCCGACTTAGTAATCAAACTGCCTGCTAAGGGTATACTTTGAAAGTTAGCTTTCAATCCACATGCGAGAGCTGCTGAGAACTATAACATTGTTGAATATTTAGTTGTTTCCCTTTCAACAATGTCAGCTTTGGACGTGCTACAATCTTGTCCAGCACAGCGTAAAATGCTATTGTCAACTATAGGAGCTATTGATCTTCAAGACTCAAACCTAATAGTCTTTGATTTAGAAAATAGTACACCTCGTTTACCTCATAAAATGGCTTTCTAGATTCCAGTGTTAGTAAAAAACAGACCTTGCTTTAGGACTGTGATTGATGAGGGAGTTTCAACGTGTATTATGTCGATACAGTGTTGGAAAACCCTTGGTTCTCCTACACTTAATCAATCCCTGACGATTTTGAAGGCCTTTGATGGCTGAGGGTTTCATCCTTATGGCATTTTGTAGGACTTACCTATAGGGGTTGAAGGAAAAACTGTTAATCTAGATGTGGAGGTGGTTGATGCCCCTCTGGATTACAACCTTCTTTTGGGTCGTAGCTGGTCTTATGCCATGACTGCTTTTGTTTCATCAGTCTTTCAACTTATTAAGTTTCCACATAATGGAAAGATCATTACAATAGATCAGTTAACTTACTTTTCATCCAACCCATCCTCTGCTGAGAGTATTCAACATGTTGGTAAAACCGCTATCCCTTATAAGGATGTTGGGGTAGGATTAGTTAAAGATTCAGGTTTACTCGGAAATTTTTCATTTCCTCCTCCCAACGTATCGTCTCCTTTCGCAACTATTCATATGATTTCGTCAGAATCCATTGTTCTTGATGACCCTTGGATTGTTCCATTCAATTCTGAGGTGGACTCTTTTGGTGATGCCATGCCGTTGAGTCCCTTTGAAGTTGCTTATCAGACCGTACAGTCGTTTTCCGACTCAAGTTCAACCAATCTTGATCTAGTGAATGAGATCAATGGAGAATCACTTTCAATCTCAACCTCAGATTCAACAACTTTTTCTAAAACTGTTCACAACGATGAGCAAATTTGGGAACTGTTGTCTGTTGATGCATTACCATGGGAAGATCTTCATCATCGATCTTCATTTTTACCTGAGATTGATCATTTTGAAAATTATTTTTCCTCTATTTTTACTGGTGAATATGTCAAAGAACCGCAGAATCCATTGAAACATCCTGATTCTGAACAAAATTTAGCCAATATTTCTCGAACGGTTCCTATCGACATTTCGGTCAAACCTGGGATTGTTGAAAACATTCACATAGGTGCTTCTTGTACATACACTGAAGTCAACACATATAAAGCCCTATTTCAAGAATTTCGTGACGTGTTTTCCTGGTCCTATGAGGAAATGCCAGGAATTGATCCTTCAATCGTTGTTCATGAGATCAAAAACTACCCAGATGCTAAACCCGTCCCGCAAAGTTTGCGTCAGATACACCCACAAAAAGTTGTTGCCATCAAAACAGAAGTTGAGAAATTACTTAAAGCGGGTTTCATTTATCCAATTCCTTTGACGGATTGGGTATCAAATATTGTTTCGGTTACTAAAAAACAAGGGACAATAAGAATATGTATTGACTATAGGGATATCAATCGTGCTTGTCCCAAGAACAATTATTCAACACCCTATATCGATCAAATTATCGATGATTGTGCCAGCAGTGAAATTTTCTCCTTTATGGATGGCTTTTCTGGTTACAATCAAATTAACATCCTACTTGCCGATCAACCAAAAATGACATTCATTTGTCCATGGGGGAAATGTGCTTATTGCAAGTTACCTTTTGGATTGAAGAACGCCAGAGCAACTTTTCAAAGGGTTATGTCTTATGTGTTTCATGACGTCAAACACATTGTGCAACCTTATCTCGATGATTTACTTGCCCATTCTTTACGTAGAGCCGACCATCTCACTCATTTACGAGCAATTTTTATGAGATGCAGGCATTATCGAATTAGGCTGAATCTGCACAAATGTCTTTTCTGTATAGAAATGGGTCATTTACTGGGATTTGTTGTATCCAAAGCCGATATTCATGTCGATCCTTCGAAGGTCGAAGCCATCATCAAGTTACCACCTCCTTCAACTCTTCGCCTACTCTAGAGTTTGCAAGGGAAAGCAAACTTTTTACGTCGTTTCATTCCTAACTACGCCGAGACTACAAAAGGTTTCACCCGGTTGTTGAAACAGAACACTTCATTCTTTTGGGACGAGATAGCTGACAAATCTTTCGATGCACTTAAACAAGCATTGACCCATGCGCCGTTATTGTATCCTCCCAACTACAACCAGGATTACTTCTTGTACCTCGCCGCTTCCCATTCCACAATTGGGATGGTTTTAGTTCAACAGGATGAATTCGAAAGTGAACATGTGATCTATTATCTTAGTCAGACTCTAACTCCAACTGAGTTAAAATATTCACATGTGGTGAAACTAGCCTTAGCTGCAGTACAAGTTGTTCAGCGATTTCGTCATTACATTTTGTTACACAAAACCACGGTCATTTCTGACTGTAACCCTATGCAATACATTTTGACTAAATAATTGCTAGGGGGCAAGTATTCCAAATGGATTGTCATCTTGCAGGAATTTGACTTGGAATTTGAAAAGGCCAAGTCAAAGAAGTCTTTGGTTTTTGCAAAATTGATGTGTGACTTCCCTCGTGCTGAAACCGAACATGTGGGGGAAGAACCCATTGCGGATGAATCCTTGTTCCTTATCAGCATTGTTGATCCATGGTATGGAGATATCATTGTCTATCTCTAGACCCAATCTTTTTGGCCTGACATTTCACGATCTCAGCACCGGAAAATACATTTCCAATCCCAACCTTACACTATTATTGGAGATACTCTTTATCGTCGTGGGGTGGATTATGTTTTCCGCCGTTGTCTTACTCATGACGAGGCTGAAAAGGTTCTTAATGACTGTCACTCTGGAGCATGTGGCGGTCATATGTCTGGGTATGCCACAGCCCAAAAGATTTTGCGTGCTGGCTATTTCTGGCCGTCCTTATTCAAATATTGTATCGATGCAGTCTAGAAATGACACAATTGCCAAATTTTTTATCGTAAGATGAGCGCTCCCCCTGCTCCTCTCCACCCTATAATTGCCGTCGATCCATTCGTAAAATGGGGTATCGATTTTATTACATGTAACCCTCACTCGGCCAGGGGGCATGCGTATATCATCCTTGTGGTAGATTATTTTACCAAGTGGGCCGAGGCGATGCCTACATTTTTGGCAGACAACAAAACTGCTGCGATTTTCGTTTTCAATCATATAATTTCTAGGTTTGGTGTTTCTCAAGCGATTATCACTGACCATGGGAGTCATTTTTGAAACATCATGATGACTGAACTTACAGATCAACTTGGCCTGTGTCATGATAGTTCCACTCCATATTACCCATAGGCAAATGGTCTAGTTGAAGCAATCAACAAAGTTCTAGCCACCATGATCCGGCGAATCATTGGGATTCATAGGTCAAATTGGCATAACATGTCATTCTCAACACTTTGGGCATACTGAACCTCAGTCAAAACATCAACAAGTTTTACTCCCTTTCAACTAGTTTACGGTTTAGAGGCAGTATTACCCAGTGAATGCGAAATCCATTCATTACAAATTGTCATACAATTATTATGAGCCACTTCCGAAGAGGAAAAACATTTATTATACTTAGCTCAATTAGATGAGAATCGACGTAATGATGCATTAGCTGTCGAAACTCATGCCAAAAGGATTAAAGCTCAGTATGATCGAAATGTTACACCCCGCAATTTTTCGGAAGGAGACCTAGTCTTACTTTATGATCAAGCAAACGATAAGCTAAGGGCTGGCAAGTTTGTACCCATGTGGCATGGTCTGTATATTGTTAAGCGAAAGCTGGAAAAAAGGGCCTATGAGTTAGAAGATTTAGAAGATTTTGACGGTGTCTCTTTAGGTAAACCTAGGAATGGGCTTTATCTAAAGCGATATTATGCTTAAAAGATTAGTGTGGGGATTTTTTAAACTAGTTTCTTTCTAAGTTTGGTGTGTTTTTAGATTAGGAGTGCATGCTTTACTTCAGAGAGTGTTTTTCGTTATTATTCCTCCTTATCTTTATTTTACTCTTGATATTGCAGATGTCGACGTCTCTCCAAACATACATTGGTTTTGCTGATGGTGCTTGTCGTAGTACACGGAACATCTCTTCCACAGCTTGGGTTATCTATTCTCCCTTTGACGAGTTAGTATCTATGCATGGGGTAAGCCTCGGTCAAACAACGAACAACATTGCAAAATATAGTGTGGTGATTGAGTTATTATCTGAATCCATTTCATTTGGAATTCAGAGTTTGATTGTTAATTTAGATTCCGAACTCAATGTATTATAGCTTAATAGAGTTTATGCCATTAGAAATCCAGTGTTATTACGATTATTTTTGAGAGTTCATCTCTTGGAACGAGAATTTGATTACATCGAATATCAGCACATTCCAAGATATTTAAATACATTAGCAGATGATATTCTTTCTCGAATGTTAAATAAACATTTGCATTAAATCAAACAATAAATTTAAAAACATCCCATAACATGTTTTACAAGATAACCAATAATAGTAATATAGCATAGCATAGCAGTGTGTCAAAATATACATCGTCTTCGATCATAGGTTTAAAAACACCTTATGATTGGCAAAAATGATAGCATAAAAAGTCTAAAAATGAGTCTACAAGGAAATTATCCTATCACTGGTGATGATCATGATAAGACACCACTGCTCGGGCCACCCTACAAAGGAACCTCCTAAAAGGTCATGGGACCCTAATCACATAGCGCTAAAGTCTAAGAGGAATGTCATTTATGCTGGTCTCCGGAATATCTACGGTCAAGCGCTCTAGATGACCCTCCAATTCGGCCAAGGTCTCTGCTGATTGGTCCTGTGGGGCTAGTGTTGCGGAAGCTGGCTGTCTTCGATCATAAGGCTGGAGAGCGGCTGGTCACCGTGGACCCACATCTGCATTTAAAAACTTTTCAATATTAGTTTTGGGATGATTCAAAAAACAAACAAAAACTATATAATTTAAAATGTTGAAAACAATTTTACCTCTATCATCCCATTGCTCTCCTGGTGGAAAAGCCATGTCGGGATCACCACGATAATCCATCCCAACGTATGGAAAATCTCGAATCACAAAGAGTTGGTTCTCTAACCAACAAAAATACTTAGGTGTGAATCGAACAACCTCGGTACCCTCCTCAGGATGGAGGGCCGTGACTACAACCCATCACATAACCCTAGGATCTCGGGGAAGTCCAGCCTCAACAGTAAGTTGCCGTGGAACCAGCATAGGTACCCTCTCTAGGGAAAAGCTGATAACTAAGTAACCATATCCAAAGTTCTTTAGCTGTCCATTCTTTTCCCTAGTCAATTGGCCCTTCACATTGGCCAATACAGCGTTGCACCAGTTGAAGATAGTGCCTCGAAAGCAGTCTACTGCCATGCGCATCTGGGAACTGGTAGCTAGATGCAATGCTGCACTCCCGCAGAGTCTGGTAACAATAAATTCGATCACTTTTAGTTCAGGACGGGAGATGGTTTTAACATCTATCTGTTTGTCCAGAGTCTGGTTATTACAAAACTCTAGTCAGAGACTAGCGACAGATTTGCCACCTGGCCTAGATCCGAACAACGATAATTCCGCGCCTCTCTTGGGCAAGCCAGTCAAAAAGTATATGTCTTCTGGCTCGATTTTGAGCCGGTTGCCACCAATAATGAAGCAATGGTCCTGCGTGCTCCACCTGTTTACCAGCCATTGTAGAAAGTCTACCTGTGCCCTCATGCCAGGTATGGTCCAAAATTTGAATAGCCCGCATGCTCTCAATGCCTGTAATAAAGGTGGATGGAGTAATGCAGCTTGATCCACGTCCTCGTGCTCTCTTTCCCGCCAAACAAGCATCTTGTGTACCTACATTGCAAAATAGGTGGTTTAGAACATTTCAATTCAAAATCTATGGGGCAAAAATGAAGAATTTAGGGTTTAAAATCCTCGTTCCGCGGGGTTCGCACCCATCCTTTTAGAGACAGTGCGTAGTTACGCACTTCTCCTTAAGGACAGGTGTGGCACCCCGACTTTTCCTTATGCACGGAAAATTTGGGGTGTGCAGGCGCTACATGGCGCACCTGCGCAACTGCCATGGGCGATTTTTTGCCCTAATTTTCCTCTAAAAATCAATTTTTAAACCCTAAAACAAAATTTTAAATGGATGAAATGCAAGTCAGGGACAATGTGGATTACCTGGATAAGACAGTTCTTGATTCCAACGATCGGATTTTTCGCAATCTCCACAGGAATTTTTCTTACCAAAAGCTCTTACTTTTTACTCCAAAACCAAACGGTGAAAATGAACTTTTAAAAGCCCTTTTTATAAGATTTTTTGATAATAAATTTAATTTATTTATTTTTTACTTTGAAAAGGTCACTTTTGGTACATTTTTATTATTTTTAAAACAGATATGAGTAATGTTTGCAGTTTTTGTGTAGAATATTGGGTATTCAGGCAAAATTGGTCATTTTCAACAAAAACACATAGGAGTCCTCTTTAAGCTCTTTTCTGACTCGTAAAATATGAAAAGATTGCCGAGTTTTTCGTTTTAGACTCGTTAAAACGGAATTAAAAAGATGGTCTACTTACAACTCTTTTCTGACCGTATAAACATGAAAATATTGCCAGACTTTTTTTCGTTTCGAGTTCGATATTGGTAATAAAACGACGTGTTTTCGATCGGTTTTTTACTTTTTTAGATTGAAGGCATTAATTATGAAAAGTACTCCTTGATCGTAATGATCAAGCGGTTCTCTCAAGTATTATTGTATACTTTTTCGGGCTTGGGAGACACAAATTTATGAAAAAGGACAACCATGGAGTTTTCTTAAGCTTTTCTTCTGACCCCCTAAAATTGAAAAACGTCGAGTTTCTCCTATACTGGACTCGTTAAAATTTAGTAGTAAAGGACCTGTTCAATTACAAACAGGAATGAATCACTCCTTCTTAGGGTTCGAATCTAAACTAAGTTGGAATCATTTGAAGGATGAACTTATAACCAAGCAAATTTTATCCTCCTCAAGCTTGTCAAAAATAAAGAGGTACTTGCCATAAATGGTGGGGGAAAAGAGAGAAAAATGTACCTGTTTGTTATGCTTTGTGTTTGAAAAACTTTCCATCACTCTTGAACACGACACTTTTATTCACCTGGGTTGGGAAATCCTTTACCTAACAGTTAATCAAGCCACATTGAAAGTCTTCTGCCGGTTTCCAAGTATTAGCTTTGGGTCAATTGTCACCAAGCCATCTGCAGTGTCGTTATGTGTTCAAGAGGTCTGTGCAAATAAACCATTCACCTACAAAATGTCTGTCATCCATCATTGACCACCCTGAGTTAGTTCTTGCCAAATATATTTCTTCAGACTTGATCTATGATTTCGTGTTATGGGCTTGCCTATGATGGATCGCTTTCTATCGACTTTGACTTATTATCTAGAAATATGATCTAGAAATCATCAGTACCTTGGAATCTGCATGCCTCAATGTCATGTTTCTCGCCTTTGACGACTGGTTGCATCATTGACCTTCGATCAAAAGATTCTGTGACGTGTTCGACATCGACTCATTCATTCACATTTCATGGATTGTACTGAGTACTTTGAGGGCCATTGAAATTATTGGTGGTTCGTCTCACACTTGTTAACAATTTACATCATTGATTGATAGTCAAGAGGTTTCTACCATGTTCAACTTCGACACATTCATTCACATGGATAGAATCGTACTAGTTCAGGAAGTGGAAATGAAGACCCTAGATCTAGTCTCCACCATCCAGGCTGCGAGGAATTTTGTTATCATTATATAGTGGAATATTCATAAATAGATGGTTGCACCCATGCTGTGTCCATATGTTTCTACTTGTGATGTAATACAAAATCATTCCTGTATCAGAACAGTTTTAGATAGTTCTTAGTCAGTTTTGATCTGAGTATGGGAATGCCTACCTCAGTGATGATATTTCACATATATATATTTTGTGTTTAATGTTTTTATAGGTTCCGACCGGGGCATCCACAGGAAGATCCTTTAAATGATAAAGTCCTTCACTCTTCTTAGATGATCAAAAACCATCCTCATCTATTACAAACTTCGCACTTTAGGGGGCAATCTATTACACAAAAAATTGTCACCATGAATTTCTACAATTTGTGTGAGTTCATCAACACTCATACATACCTCCTTTGCAAGTCTTAAGCCTCAGCTCTTCATGTCAAGCCTTGAAAATGGGAGAAAGACCTTAAAAATACCTCAAATCCTGGTTTCACACTTTCTCCTGGCATTGACTGCGGTGTTGCACCCAATGGTCATGTTTCCTGCGAACCTGACTGCTCTGTCTGTCAAGTGATGGGTGCAAACCCTTGTAAAAGTTAAAAAGGCATGAGTTCATTCTTAAAAACTCATCTTGGGTCACTTCTGGACACTTCTAGAAGGAATATTGTGCTAGCAAGTCCGCTCCACCTTGGTTCATCCATTCCATAACTAAGGGAGCTAACTCCATGATATGAGGTGCTTATCCCATTGAAGGAGGAACTTATCCCTTCAATGGTGGACCTGCAACTTCCTCCATTTGCACTATAAATTCATACATTGGGCTGGTTGTAGGGGAGGTTGAAAGCTGAAGATTCTTGAGGGTAAATGCTGTTGAAAACTAGGCTTCCTTTTTGAGCTTGTGAGAGGAGAGATCACATACCTTTCATGTCATTTGGGAAGTGAGTGAGGCTTGTCAAAGTTGAGGAGACCCCTGTTGGACCCTGGAAAGAACCTGTGCAACATCAAGGCAAAGGTTGTAAGGTTCTTTTATTCATAAACTTAATACAATCAAGTTTGTTTTTCTCAATGAACTTTCTCTAATGGTTTATTTTATGAGCTCCTTGATCTTCATAATGAACATGTTTTGTTATACGCAGGTATGCTTTGATGTGTTCTTGTTTGTGTATGCAGGTTATTAAATGGGAACTGCTTGAAGTTGTTGGAGTAAAACTGCCTCAAACAAGCGTTGGACCAAGGTAGGGTCTGATACACCTCTTAGTATTCATTAATGAACTAAAACATGTTTAGAGAAAAGTAGATTTGCTTGTGCTTTTTGTTGCTAGATATCATTCAATACTAAGGAGATCGGTCTTGTCCACAAGAACGATTTATCCGGCCAACAAGTTGTTAAGACTAAATTCGATTTTAATTCACAATTTAATTCAAGGAAAAATTAAATTGGAATATTCTTGTTTCCATATTTCAACCCTCCCTCTCAACAAGAAAGGGATTATCTGCCACCTCGACCCTATCTCTATGGAACTCAAATTTACACTTTGACAATGCCTTTCTCAAAATGTCAGCATCTTTCTCCTCTGTTGAAATATATTTCAGCAACATGATCCTCTCGGCCTGTGAAAAACCATGGGCAACAAATCTTGCCTTATGCTTCTCCACACTACCATCAATAGCTTGCTTTACCTTGTAAAGCCAATGGGAACTCACAACTGACTTGTTCTCTAGTCACAGAACCACGTCCCAAACACTGTTACGAACTATGGAGTCATACTTTTCCACCATAGCATCAACCCAAATCAACTGCTACACTGCTTCCTCAAAGGAAGATGGCTCGGTCTCAACACAGTCCCCAGCAAGGGCCATGTATCCAGTGTACCTCTCAAATGACCTCCTCTATCTGCGCTAAGAAGATGGTGCTCCAACATTCTCTCTCGCATCCTCCAACAATCTGTCAGCTTATCTTGTGCACTTTCATCCATCTCTGGAAGACTCTGCTTGAGTGGATGTCTCCACTCCTAGAACCTCTGCATGTGGCTACTCCACATCAGTTTGAGGCTCCTCCTCCTTAGAAACCAACAGTTCCTCCACAACCTATAGTTGGAGCTCCCTCTCAAGGGAAACTCACATGGCCTTCTACTCATCAAACTTGAGATCTCTGTGAACCACTGTCCTCCAACTAGTAGGCAAGTACACTTGATAGTTGTGAGGTGTATCAGTGTACCCCACAAATATCCCCATCTCTTTTTTCGGCTCAAGCTTCTTCCATGCATCCTTTGTCACATGGAAATCTACAGATGAGCCAAAGTTCCTAAAGTGACCCACATCTGGTCTCTTACCGGAGAAAGCTTCCTTTGGTGTCTTCATCCCAAGTATGCGACGTGAGCTTCTATTCTGCAAATAGACCGATGTGTTGCATGCCTTAGCCTACAAGTGAAGTGGTAGACCTTGGTCATGCAGCATTGCCCGTGCTACCCCTACAATAGTTCGTTTCTTCCTCTCGGCCACCCCATTCTGTTGTGGGTTATGAGGTGTCTTCAACTCTCGTTTAATTCCTTTCACTGCATATAAGTCCTTAAACTCTTGAGAGACATATTCTCCACCATTGTCACTTCTTAAGGCCTTGATCTTCTTCCCTGACTCTTTCTTGACCAAAGCTTTGAAATCACAAAACTTTGTGAAAGTTTGGTCCTTCTTCTATAAGAAATAAATCCATCATTTACGAGAATAGTCATCAATGAAAATCACATAATACCTTTGCTTCACAGTGGATGCCATCAAGAATGGTCCACACACATTAGTATGAACTCGCTCTAGGATAACATTTGCTCGACTATCTCGATCATGAAAGGAAGACTTGGTGTACTTTCCCAAGGTACAACCTTTGCATGTGTCAACTTGCTCAAGTTTATCTTTGGGAAGTCCTGTAGATATCTGTTGTATTATCTTCAAAGCCCCATGATTCAAATGGCCCAACCGCCTATGCCACAACTCGCCAATGTCTTGGCTTTGCACCAATTCTACTTTCGTACTCAATGCTGCACAATCCTCTACCTCTAGTTTGTAGAGATTCTTCACCCAAATCCCTATCCTCTTGGTCTCACCCATGGCTATGTGTCTTAGGAATTCCTTTCCTTTACTAAAGACAACACTGTATCCTTTGTCCTCCAACATCGCGACCGATACCAATTTCTTCTTCAGTCCAGGCACATACATCACAACATTCAAGGTGAGAGGAGCTCCATGCTCCCTCTAAAAAGCAACCATGTCCACTCCTGAAACACTATACCTTCCATCGTAACCCATCTCTATGCACATCTTGAGGTCTTTCTCCTCCAAGGCACTAAATAAATTTTTATCACCGATCATGTGGAATTAGGCTCCACCGTCAAGATACCAAACACAACCCATCATCGATGACACCATGCATGAGATGAGGGTAAAGTCCATTTTGAACTGAGAGGCTAATGCCTCACCTTCCAATCCTTCTAAGTATCCCTTCTTGGACTTCTTTGATGGGCAATTAGTCACATAATGTCCCATCTTGTGACAATTAAAGCATCTTACTTTAGACATGTCACCCTTCTTCCCTCCATGAGAAGAATTTGATTTGGAATGGGAAGTTTTCCCCTTCCCTTTCCTTGCCTTACTTTCTAAGGCCAGATTTTCTTCATCATCATTCTTGGATGAAGAACCATCTCATGTGCTCCTCTTGATCTTCTCCTGCATAAGATTTGACCACAGTCATTCCCAATCCAGTAGTTTGTGTGATGCCTTGGGATTCAAAGAAGATCTTCGTGTCCATGTCCACAAAATCAGTCTATAGGAAAGGGTTCCTTAAGTGGCTCAAATAATCCATCATAATTAACTTGATGAGGCCATGGTGGGCTATGTTTTTATGCTTTCGTCCCCTCACCTTTTGGCTCATTTCAATGATTCAGTGTAGGAGGAAATGGGGAACACTAAGTCTTTGAGGGAGGGGCAATTTTCTTTGAATATTAACTCATGAAGTAACCTAAAATGATAGACATATACCACACCCAATCTCCCTTCATAATATATATATTTGAGGATGTGATAAGCCAACTCATCCCAGGGGTGTGGTAGGATTTCTCTTCTTACTCCATTCTGATCTTCTATGGGTTTCTCTCTCTAAATGAAGAAGTTCTTCCTGGCTGTCACACTTACTTCCTTCTCCTCCTTTCTCCATTGAACTCCCAAGGGTAAGGTGGTCACTCTACTTATGGTTTCAGGACTTACGGAGATGGCCAATCCTCTAACAACAGTAGTGGCACTATCTTCCCCTTGAGGATGCAGTGCCATGGTGAATTCATGAGTGATATCATCATCATATCCTTTTAGAAATTCAAAGAAACCCAACCATTGATTTCTTCTACAGGTGTTCACTATTGGAGGGTGTTGGTGAATCCTCATGTAGCATTTCTTGGTGTCTTGTTTCTCATTTTTTTTTAAAGCAATATCAATTGTGGAAACAATGTTAAACTTGTTGTTATCAGTGAGGGAGAAGGATGCTAGAATTGATATCAAACCAACTCCTTTTCTTTGCTTCTATCCACAAGAATTTCCATAATTACCTCCTACTACTCAATTTTCTATTACAAAATATCAATTTCAGGAAGAATTCTCATGCAAGTGGATGGAAAACAAGGAATGATGATGTCACTTACTTGTTTTCAAAATAGCTTTGTATGTGCATGAGGGTTTGGAGACAATTTTGGGTCACTTTGGCTCCCTTTCACCCTTCAATTCATCTTGTAGCTCCTTCTCGGCCCTCCTATAGCATTTTAGACCTTCATGTAACCTCCTATAGCACCTACAGACAGGGTTCGAAACTTCTCGATGGCACCCTAGGTGGTCTTGCAACAATAGTGTGTCCTTCCTCTAACTGAATTTTTTGGAAATAAGTGATGGTGCAAATGAAGTCGAGCCCAGTACATAATATTCTCTTTTTGGTAAAGGCTCAAAGTGCTTTGGTGACATGGCATATACACGAGTTTCATTTTTTGGACCGTTGTCCCCACTCCTTACAATAATTTCCCCTCTCCTCGTTTTTATCACCCCACTCCTTGTGAGCACCACCTCACTTTGAGTTGGCATCTGAATGTTGCATGGCTAACTAACACAAACTTAAGTTTACTAGTTGAGGGTGGCCAAGTTCACTAACCACCTCTAGCCTATTAAAACTCATTTCTCGACCATTAACACATTTTATAATTTTATGCATAGGGAAGATGAGAGGTTTGTCATACCTAAGCCTAACTGTGGATCAAATTGCTAGAGAAGGATGCATGCTAGAGTTGCGCCTCATAACATCATGATCTCTGAGGGAGTTGATTATTTTGTTTGTTTCTATGCATGTCTACATAACTTGATGATATCCTGACCGATAACTTTGTTGTGTGTGAATGCGCCTTCCTTATGTCCAAGCTTATTGGTGTTTCCACTTGAGTGAATTCATGAGGATGATGTGTCTCCTCTTTGTTGCAAATATGGCTCCAAGATGTTGTTTGTGAATGAAAAAAAAATAATTCCAGGGATTCATGTTGTGATTGCACAAGTCACTACACGAGGAGTTTCATTTCTGTATCAATCAATTATTCCTCCCTTCAAGTCTCTATATTTCATGTAAGGGTTGAGGGGAAGTGGTGAAAGGCATGAGGACTAAATTAGGATCATGAGGAAGTGATGTAGGTGTTAGAAGAATAGAAAACAGGGATTTCTGTGTTTTTTTAGATGCATGACAGAGTGAAATTTTTTAGAAATTTTTTCTAAATGGGGTGGATGGGTGATGGATTTGACATTATAGGACCCCCCTTAAAATTTCCTAGAGACAACATGGCCTTATGGTATTTTTTTCCATCAGATCCACCTCATGTATCCTCACCAGCTCTTCATGTAGCTTTGCAGGACCTCCTGTAGCATTACAGGTCCTTCCTATAGCATCACAACGAGGAGGTAAAGTTGGAGTATCTTATTGATTGGATGATGGAGAGAGGTGGGCATATGAGTGGAGAATGTGGAGATGAGGTGTATGTATGGAAGGATGGAGGGAGACTTGTAGATTCTTTATCGTAGAAATAATGCTTCCAACTATGTGGAGTCCTTCAAAAGAAATGTGTTATCATAAATGGTGTAAGAACTCCCTTCTTGTGCTTCTCTTTTCTCTTTTGGTTTTTTTTTTTTTTTGATATAAGCAGGTTGCCCCTGTAGAGGTTTTCAACCTGCATGCTTTCCCCAAGCCCCTCAGAGGAGATTTTCACTTGGAGATATCTTATTTTTCTTTTCTTTCTTCCTTTCTCATGGGTTTCCTCAAAGAGGTTTTCAACTCAGGATTGGACCTTAGATGGCTCATGGAGGTTTTCATCTAGGCCCTCTTATTATTTTTCTCTTTTTTTTCTTTTTTCTTTTTTTATTTACAATTTTGGTGTACTGAGGGCTATGAGCCTCCCTATCACATTTAACTCCTATTGAATGAACTGACAAATTCTTCCTTGGATATATGTTTCTTGTACAATTTCAACCTATGACCATTGACATGTAATGGAATACCTTCCTCATCAATGGTTCTAATTTGGACAAACCAATTCTTGTGACCCCTAAAATCCTTGAATCTAGAATCATACAATAGGGCCCAATCTCCTTCTTGGAAAGTCATTTCTCTGATGTTCTTGGCATGCCAAATATTCCTTTGTAGTTGGATTACCTTAGCATGTAGGAGAGATTGCATTTTGAATTCATCTAGACCATTGAGTTGGAGAAGCCTTTCCCGTTGTGCTAAAGTGAGATCCAAGTCTAACTGAGCTCCCATCCTCAAGGTGTTGTACTCAAATTCAATAGACAATAGGGCCTTCTCCCAATAGACCAACTCAAAGTGAGTGAATCCAATGGTGGTCTTCCAAGTGGTGTTGCACGCCCAAGTAGCTTCCACAAGTCTGTTTGCCCAATATTTTTTTATGTTGCTAACAACCTTTGTAAGAATGTTCTCCAATTCTCTATTGGTGACTTCCACCTGCTCATTTTCTTAAGGGTGATAGGTCGTAGATGTCTTGTACTTGATGTGGTGTTGCTTCATAAGGTTTGCAATCAAACTTGATGTAAATTGTGCTCCTTGATCAGTGACTAATTCCCTCGAAAAACCAAATTTGTAGAAGATATTATTCCTCAGAAATTTATCCAGCTTCTACTCAGTTGTTGATTTTACTACTTTTGTTTGAGCCCATTTGGTCAACTAATTTTTGCATATAATGATATACCTTTAATTTCCTGATGGGGGATCAATAGGACCAATGAAATCCATGCCCCACTTTTCAAATGGCTCTAGAATCACTTGAGGTTGTAAGGGCATCTCATCCTTGGGTGTTGGATTACCCATCCTTTGGCACTGATCACACCTAGTGGTGTATCTCCTTGCATCTTGATGTAAAGTGGGCCAATAATAACCAGATTGTAGAACATTGAAGGTTGTTATCTTAGTAGAAAAGTGCCCCCCATAGGGCCCATAATGGCATGCTGAGAGGATTTCAAAGACCTCTTATTCCCTCACACATATTAGGATCTGATATGATCCCAATATGAAAAGGTTTCCCCCAATCAAGATGAATGGGGTGCTCTTCCTGACAATCTTTCTTTTCTCCCTAGAGGATAGGTTAGGAGGGAACTTCACAACAACCAAATAGTTGCCTATATCAGAAAACCAAGGAAAAAGAATAGAGATGGTGAAGAGATATTCATCTAGAATTTGATCATCTATAATTTCTTCCTTTCCTGCAGGTAGAGTTAGTCTTGAAAAGAAATTTGTAGCCACAT
The DNA here is from genome assembly GCA_000404065.3 of Pinus taeda. Taxonomy (NCBI): domain Eukaryota; kingdom Viridiplantae; phylum Streptophyta; class Pinopsida; order Pinales; family Pinaceae; genus Pinus; species Pinus taeda. Next base: position 199,729 of record APFE030469005.1, read on the forward strand.
TCTCCTTCCCTGGTTTATCAACAATAGTGAAATCAAATTGTTGTAATAATAACAACCATCTAATTATCCTAGCATTAACATCAGGTTTATTCATTAAATACTTAATGGTTGCATGATCAATGTGAACCAAAGTTTGATAACCATTGATAGAATGCCTAAACTTGTTTAGAGAATGTGCTACAACTAATAGTTATTTTTCAATGACAGTATAATTCAACACAATTTTAGACAGATTCTTACTAATGAAATAGATAGCATAAGGTAATTTGCCTTCCACATGTCCTAATGAAACCCCTACATTGATGGTGGGGGTATCTCTTCTTCTTCTCCCATTCAAAATAGATACCTCAGTGGTGTAGGAGAGATCAGATAATTGTGCAACAACATTGATGGTGGGGGTATCTCTTCTTCTTCTCCCATGCCTTTTGAAAAAAAATTCTTTAATAAGCATGTTGTATATGGGAACATCTTTAATGGTTTGGTGAAGGGTTATCTTAACACACAAATTCTTCAATTATCCCAGAAGTTTAAACTCTTCTAGGGTGTGTTGGTTAGGTTGGATCAACCTTTGAGGATAGGGAGGTGCATTGACTTGAGGGGCACTCTCTCCCTTCTCTTCTTCAAGAACTTCAGGTGAAGAAGGTGGGTGATTTTCTGGGAGCACCCTCCGAGATCGAAGGTTGAGTTCTTGGATTTCCACATAATAAGTAGGATAAGATGTTTCCCCACAGTAGACTTGTTGTTCCTTCTTATTGTTCGATTTCGGATTAGGTTGAGTAGGAATTTTAGTTTTCTTAGGTGGAGTAGGATGAGTTAGTTGTGTTAGAGGTTGTGATAGAGGTAGTAAAGTAGGAGGTTGGTTTGTTTGAGGCCTCCACCCTTGTGAGGGGTTGCCCCATTGGGAAGATTGGGGTCGATATGGATGAAAAGGATGGTTGACAAGCTGAGGAGGATATGGAGGAGCATAAGGCCAAGGAGGAGGCGTGTGCCATTATGGATGAGTGGAAGGGTACCAAGGTTGTAAAGGTGCATTCTGATTTGGATTGTAGTGAGGATAATGTGCACCTTGATATGGTTGAGGTATTGGGGGTTTCCTTTAGTTAATGAAGCATAGTTTTTTCTGTCCCACTCGGTACTCCTTCCTGGTATACAGCCTTTAGTATTAGAAAAGAGACAAATTTGTTTGTTGCATGATTTTCTTCACATACAAGGAATACTTCTATAACATTCAGTTGGAATTCATTCCTAGGATGTATTTTAGTACATCTAGGGTAGAAAATAGCTAGTTACCTTTCTGCTTCCTCTTGTTTCCTTTTGTATCCATTTGCAGGGAAAAGGTGTGCAAAATTTCACTCCTGAAATATTCCAACATATTCCCTATTTCATGCTTGATGGATGTTGTGGAGGGAGAGGAACTGACCAAGTTTTTGCTAAACCTGCCCTTCTTCTTAATAGCCCTAGAATAATTCTTGATAATAGCTTTGATGTCATGATAAGACAACTGATAGATATATCCTCCACATTGCATGTTGAGGTTTTCCATTACTTCTTTCCTGATCCCTCGGAGAAGAACTAGATTGAGTGACTCAGCATCAAGGGTACAGTTGGCCCTCCTATAATTGAGTTGAAACCTTTCCTCACAGTCTTCCAAAGACTCATCAGGTCCAAGGGTCATCCTAAATATTTCCTCCTTTTTTTCTTTGGACGTATAGTAATCCCAGTATTTATCATTGAAGGTTTGTTGCATCTGGGCCCAAATAGTGATGTTGCCTCCAGGTAGACTCATAAACTAGTGCAAGGCTACATCTTTGAGGGTAGAATGAAATAGCGACAACTTCTACTCATCAAAGGCATAGTAATAGGTCCTATAGATAACAACAAACTCAAACATGGAGGTGTCAAGATCTTCAGAGGTTAGGAAATGGAAATGAGGAAGGGTAGCAGAGCTTATATTTTTCATTCTAGCCTCTCTGTTGGTTTCTCTGATAGGGAATATCTCATTGTTTTGTTTTTCAGCCATGGTTTAGGTAGGTGAGATGGGTTCTTCTTCTTCCCCAATAGGTTCTTCAAGAATTTCAGGTTGCTCCCCTAGAGGATCTTCTAACTCCCCTGTAGTCAAAGAGGGAATTTCACAGTCACTAAAGAAGAATGAAGGCTCACTGCTTTGAGGATGTGGGGGTTTTTGGAAAGAATTCTCCTTGGTTATCCCTACTCCTATGAGGCATGAAAGAACTTTCTTTTTCACTTTTTCAAAGCAATAAGATTGATGCAAAAAAAAAAATGCTTATGTACAAACAACACCTACTTAGACACTTCTGTTGCAACGGCGCCAAAAAGTGGTGATCCCTAGTGTTGGACCAAGAGTGTTACAAATCCTAGGGTCTCCTCAACTAAAATATCAACCTGTGGGTTCATACAAACTTAGAGGTGATAGTGCTAAATGCGCAGTAAGTTAGGTTCTACTCATGCCACCCTCAGTCATGACATCAAATCAAGGTATTCAGAGACCATTCCTCCAACTCAACTATAGTGAAAGCACAATTAAAAATTGGTTCTTAACTATGAAAATGAAAATTCCATTTGTTCAACTTGTAGATGTTAATTAACATTACATGAAGGAAAATGGGTAATCTACCTACAAAATTAAAGCTACTCTATCTTGCATAATTCATCAAATCGGTAACCTATTTTCATGTATCATTGATCTACTTCACACTTGCTGAAAATCAGAAATCTAACTTGCATCATGCCTGTGAATGAAAAACACTAATTGTACTATGTTTTCCAGTGAGTAAAAGAGGTGGTTGGAGTGGTCTAGGAGCTTCTCTTGATCATCAAATCACAAGTTGGGGTCATTATTCATCTTGACTGAGCTAAGTTTGAAGTGGGGAAAAAATGGTGGAGGAAAATGGTGCTACGGGCTGGCTATAGATGTTTCCGCAAGAGGCCTTGTATTGCTACAAGAGGGGTTATGAGAGTCATTTTAGGGTGGAGATGGTGTCTTGAAGGCATGAAGAGGTGGATGAAGTTAGGAGGGAGTGAATGAATGTTAGGTAATCCTCCTATCCAAGCCCAAGATCTCTTAAAGGTCTGTCTTGTGCCAAGATGAATGCTCAGGGTGTCCTTAATTATCTAAACAGAGTGATTGTGGAAACAATGTTTTGGGAGAAGAATTGAAGGGTGGAAGGAGAAGATGGAGAAGTCCAAGTGGAGATGAAAGAGGTGCCCTCCCCTACATATTAACACAACCCTGCAACTAACCACATGCATGCATCAATTGATCATTAACACGGTGATAGAAACTATGATGGAGATATGATTTGAATTTGAATAACATCTATCCTATGCCACAACATTATTTTCATCATTGAACTAAATCCTAAGTTGGAGAAATTAAATATGAATAAGGACAATTAACATCTATTATATTCCAAGAAATCATAAAAAAAAATGTTTTTAGACTTGTAGGTTTTAATCCGTACATAAATACCTGCATACGAATTCTAAAACACAGAAAATAAACAATGTAAGAGCATAACACATAAAACACATATACACAGAGATTTCCCCTGGATCCCAAAAACAGAACTACTAGATTGATTTTTCATTATGTTCCTTTCAATGTTACAATACATATTTATACATGCGGAAGCATCCAATACCATGGACCAAAAACCATCGCGTCCAAAACCATGGACCAAAAACCATCACATCCAAAACCATGTGTGAAAATTATGCACAAAACCATAGGTAGGTCCACCCAACCTAACATAGAGTGGGGTTACCTTCACCCCTCAAACCCCCTGTGACTCCCCTTACTATGCAATCGGTGCAACGAAGGGGCAGCTCCGCCCCCTTCTAACCCCTCAGTTAATTACGTGGACTAGTTGTGGAAAGAATATAACACAGCCGAACATTATCCCACTAGTTGTTTTCTTTCCACAAGGGGCCAGAAGAGAGCTTAGTCATTTATCCAACCCTGCAACGCACATTGTTTCTTTACACCAAGAGAACTTCTTAGAGCTCACAAATTTTGTCAATGCATCTGCAATATTCCTCAAAGTTTCCACCTTTACCAGCAATGCCTTTTTGCCTTCTATCATATCCCTCACAAAGTGATACTGAACATCAATATGCTTTGTCTTTGAATGATATGCAAGGTTCTTTGTTAAGAAAATTGTACGTTGGGTATCACAGTCTATCCTTATAACTCCCTGTACTAACCCCATATTTGAACACAATCTTTGCAACCAAACCAATTCTTTTCTTGCATGAGTGGCTACCATGTATTCTGCCTCTGTAGTTGATAGTGCCACTACAGATTGTTTCTTACTCATCCAACTGACTGCACCTCCAAATAGGTTAAACACATACCCTCTTCTAGATCTTCTTTGATCTAGATCTCCAGCCCAGTCTACATCAACAAAGCCATGAATATCCAACACTTTGTCCAATCCTGGTCTTCCTTGGTAGCACAAACCATAATCACTAGTGCCACACAAATACCTGAAAACCCGCTTCACTATTGTCCAGTGCTCCTTCCCTAGTTTTGACATAAACTTGCTCAATACACCCACTACATGTGCAATGTCTGGTCTAGTACAGACCATCGCATACATCAAGCTACTGACTGCACTTGCATATGGAACATGGGACATGTCCTTTGCCTCTTCTTGTGTCTTGTGAAACTATTCAGCAGATAAATTTACACCTACAAGAATAGGAACCTTCACCTGTTTACTATCATGCATATTAAACCTCTGCAATATTTTCTCGACATACTTCCTCTGGTTTAACCAGAGCTTCCTCTTTTTCCAATCTCTTTTAGTTTCCATGCCCAAAATATAGTTTGTAGCACCAAGATCTTTCATGTCGAATTTGGAGGACAAATGGGTCTTCAAATCCTGGATAATATCTTTGTCATTTCCAACTAGCAACATATCAGCCACGTATAGGACCAGATAAATAACATGGTCACCAATTAATTTAAAATACACATAGTGATCTACTTTGTTTCTGGTGAAGCCAAGTCCCCATATAAATGTATCAAATTTCTAATACCACATCCTTGGTGACTATTTTAACCCATACTGAGACTTCTTTAACTTGTTTACCAGTTCTTTCTTACCCTTCACCGCAAAGCCTTCAAGTTCCTTCATGTAGATCTCCTCTTCTAGATCCCCATGAAGAAATGTTGTCTTCACATCCATATGTTCTACCTCAAAATCAAAAGCAGCAGCAACAAATAAAAGTAATCTAATAGAAGCTACCTTGGCAATAGCAGAAAAAATATCACCAAAATCAATTCCCGGCACCTGGGAATAACCTTGTTCTACCAACCGAGCTTTGTATTTCTCCACCTTTCCTTCTACATTTGTCTTCTTCTTGAACACCCATTTGCTACCAATGGGTTTCCTTCCAGCTAACAACTCCACCAGATCCCAAGCCTCATTTTTGTGCAAAGATGCCATTTCATCAAGCATGGCCTCTTTCTAGAGTTTTCCATCCTCTAAATCTACTACTTGTTGGGTTGTATTATATTCTTTCCACATAGTTAACAGGGGGTTTGAAGGGTACCTGTAACCCCACTTTATGGGGTCCGGGGCAGCGCCCCGGAAAATTTTGGTTTTGGACCCTATGTTAGGTTGGCCGAACCCACCTATGGTTTTGTGCATGATTTTCGCACATGTTTTTTGGATACGATGGTTTTCGGTCCATGGTTTTGGACGCGATGGTTTTCGGTCCATGGTATTGGATGCTTCGGCATGTATAAATATGTATTGTAACATTGAAAGGAACATAATAAAAAATTAAGCTGGTAGTCCTGGTTTTGGGATCCAGTGGGAAATCTCTGTGTATATGTGTTTTATATGTTATGCTCTCGCATTTTTATTTTTCCTGTGATTTAGAATTCGTATGCAGGTAATTTCTGTATGGGGTTAAAACCTACATCATTTAAGTACAACTTCAAAAATCAGGAAGTTGCAACCAAACTCCTAAATTCTAGGAACAAATCCTGAACTAAGGAGATACGTTACAACTATGTAACCATTTCTCCATTAATACAAAATAATATTTAATTATTTTCAATTTAACTTTTAATAAAAATTATGAAAGTCGCATGGTTTTGCTAACAATAAGAGGTGGAAACTCAAATCTTAGATAAAAAGTTGTTTGGTGGAATATTTATGTTAAAACACTGACTAGAATCTTGAATACGTTGGTTGTTAGGGCAAATTAAGATTAATTCAACGTCTACTGATCATTATAGTCCCTACTATGCCAACGGACTAATAAAATTAATCACCATTATACTAAACTATATAACTAATTTTCATTAAAAAAATAAAATTAATAAGCAATGTCTAAGTTATCTAATATTTATTTTATTCATGTTTACATGATTTGTAAAATTAATGTCAGCAAAAATTAAGCACATTTTACATTTTATTTATTTATTTATATATATATATGATAGCTAATAATTTATTAATGGAAGAAAAATTTGGCCATAATGTCTTCAATAGGAAGGAAATTACTTGTGGCATGGCAATTGCGTCCACTTTATAAAGAAGGCAAGGAATAAGCAACCCATGTGCCCATTTTATTTGTTTGTTTTTTAATGAGATCTATAATATCAAAATGTCACGTTATTTGTTTTTGACAAAATTCATATTTTACTGAGTGAGGTTTCGTACACGGCGTTAGAATGAAAATAGTCAACCACGTTATTTATTTTTGACCAAATTCATATTTTAATTAGTGAGTTTTCGTGCACGTTGGTGAAGTTAAAACAGTCAACCACCACAAACATTTTGTGTCTTTTCTCACTAAAGAATGTCCCAAAAAAACATCGTCTCCTTGATTAAAGTCAGATTACGTTCATATTAAGGTTTCACTGTGAATGTTATTATATCGTTATTGATATGAAAAATTTCCAATGTTAAATTTTATTATTTAATATATATTATATTTTTGTGCTTGTTTATAATAAACTAATGGTTTATATTATAATATCAAAATTTTCTTAAAATAATAATTACTTTAATTGACCTCTTTCACAATAGGTTAAAAAGTCAATAAAATTTATCATAATTTTTTATAATAAAATTTATCTTAATTTAATTCTATTAAATACCAAATATAATTAAATTTCTAACTATATCATTATTTAATTTATATATTATATAATTAAAAATTTGATATCTTATCTGTGTATTATTTGATATTTTATATTGGATAAATTCATATTTAAAATAAGTATTAATTTTATTTATATATATAATTAATATAAACAATTGTGTCGAAAACATTTCTCTAATTCAATATGGTAGATGCAATATCTTGTAAATTCAAAATAAATAAAAATAATTTAAAAAATAATAATTATAATTATCCATAAAAGGGGTGGTAGAAAGGGAGGGATTCTTCTTTTTTTTTTAACGAAGTCGGGTACTTTTGTATTATAAAAAACGAGAACAAAGTTCAGTTACATAACTATCATGAGTTTTGGCGAAGAGGACCAAAATCGGGTGCGCAGACCCACTTTCCTCATTTCTGCCACTATAGGAGTTGAAATTAAAAGGGAACAGCTATATTGCCTAACAAAAGCGCCTCCTATAAAGCTAAATTTACAGCGCATGGGATTTAGAGGAGTTTTTGGGTGACCGAGTCATCAGGCATGGGGTCTTTCTTGGCACTTGCTTTGGTGGAGGCTGAAGCTTGGTAGCTCTGAGTGAGAGTTTTGATTTGTTCTATTGCTTCCTCGAGGTGACTGCACCTTCCTTTCAAGCTCTCAATCTCTTCCTTCTGATTTTCCAGTTTCTTGCGCTTGGACCTGCTGTCGGCTTCATAGTCGCTCTTCAGCTCGTTGAAGTGCTTAACGAACCTGTTGATCATGACTGTGTGTGCTTTGCACATTGTGCAGTCTTTGCTAAAGAGTTGATCCATTGGCTTGATGATGCGTTGTGGCTCGCCCTGGTTATTTGGCTGATCCTCCATAATGTTGTGATGGATGTTGAGATCTGGGAGACGGAAAGAAAGAATAGCAGCAGGGAGAAAGGGATATAAGAGAAGGGGAGAACAGAGGGAGTGGAGCAGGGGAAGGAAGCACAGATTGCAAAGAAGAGGGAGCCACGAGACCGGGATCGAACCACTGCAGCTATCCAATAACACTAAGTCAGTGAGCAATAAGAACGTAAGACTGAAATGAGAAGTTACCAGAAACGTGGAGCTCGACTCTGAGTCTCTGTTGCTGTTGTCGAAGTTCAGAGAGAGGTCCCTCTTGAGGTAACTGTGAGCGTGTCCTCGGGCAGAAGTGTTGTAGACAGAGCTGATAAACTGCTGATACCTGCGCTTGGAGGTAAGGCCTGGGGGGAGCGCCTTACACACCCTTGCACTCTTGAAAGAGTAAATGACCTTGCGCTTGGAGTTGAAGCCTGGGGGGAGCGCCTTCCTCCCTACAGCACTCCTGATAGTGTAAATGTCACTCGCTGAAAAGATCACTAAGCAAGCATGAGGTAGAAGACTCAGATCGAAACTGAGAGCGCCTGAGGGGGGAGGAAGGATATATAGGAAGAGGGAGAGGCTATGCCTGAGCGGGATTTTTCCATCAGAAACCGAGGAGGGGTCAGGATGCAGATTTGGGGTGAGATCTCCCTAGAGACTGAAGTGACTGAAACCTAATTGATCAGGATAAAACTCACGGGGAGGGTGAGAAAGGATGGCGCAGAGGACGAGGGAAATGATGGAAGGCGGCTGCATGGGAAGAGGAGAGGGATTGGGGTTTGAGGGAGAGGTACTGCAAGAGATTTTTTGAGATATTTTACGAGAGCTGACCTGGTGGTTCTAGTGGCAGAGATGGGACTTAAGGGATTGCTCTGACATATGAACTATCATCCATACATACCTGGCCTTTCATCCGTTTGACTGCTTTATTTGCGAGGGAATCCGCCTCGGCATTGTGCTCTCTGAGGACATGCATGAAAGATGTTTCTCCCAAATCTCTTAGATTGTCCATTATCCTAGTTCTGGTATTATTTAGGCCTTCCTTAATGAAATTTTTCCCTGTGTTCATCGAAGATATTATAATGGCCGAGTCCCCTATGATGATGGCATTCTTCAGTCCCTTTTCTGAGAGGATTATGGTACCTAGGAGCAGACTATAGGCTTCTGCTGCGTTGTTAGAAACTTCCCCAAGACCCCATTCGTATTTACAGATAGAAACTCCATGTTGGTCTTTTATTATGCCTCCTGCTCCTGCTGCTCCAGGATTATTCTTTGATGCTCCATCAAAGAAGAGGGTGGGGCGGTTTTGAGCGCTGATCCATTGGAGGATTTCTTCTTTGGATCCCCTTAGCTTCCAGGAGGGTTGTTTCTTGTGAGCTTTTCTCTTTGGGGGGAGATTTTGGGAGTGACAGATCTTAAACTTCTTGTACCAATCCTTTTCCTCTTGAGCCCAGCTCGTCTGGTCAGGAGTAGTAATGGAATTCGCACTGACTGCTTCAGATATGCTGGCCATTGTTTTTGCTATGATGGTGCCCGTTCTTGGCTGAATGTTGTTGAATATGTAGCTGTTCCTGGCGAGCCAGAGGTTCCAACAGAGGGTGGCGGGGATGCACTTCCAGACTCTAATTAAATTGTTTTTGCCTTTTCTTTGATATGGATAGTCTTTTTTCCAATTCTTCTAGAGGGTGTACACCTGTTCGTATCTTCCTCGAGCTTCCAGAGGGCTAGTGAGCTGGTTCCAACAATTCTGAGCCCATGGGCAGAGGAGAAAGGAGTGTTGTATAGTCTCCTCCTCTGCTTTGCAGAAGCAACAAATCGAGGGGCCTTGAATTCCTCTCTTCCTCAGGTTTTCAGCAGTTAAGATTTTCCCTTTGAGAAGGGTCCAATTGAAGTGTTTCACTTTTGGGATGCATTCAGACTTCCAGGTGGCTGTATGGAGATTCCAATTGGTAATTGGGTTTCTGTTCTGAAGAGATTTGTACCCTTCTCTAACTGAGAAAGACCCTCCACAGGGATCCCAAATGTATGTGTCTTCTTTCTCTTTGTTGACTGGTGTTGTTCCTGAGAGGAAAGACTTCAGATTGAGCCATAATTCTTTAATCTCCTGGGGTAGCTGCAACTCTTTCCAATCACTCCATCTATCGTGGTTCCATGTAGAGATGTCATACAGAGTGGTTATCCTTCTATCTTCCATCCAATCTTGAAGAGGCCTTAGCTCGAGTTGGAGGTTTCTTGGATTGGTATTCATAATCATGTCAGCCCAAATTTTGGTGTCCTTCCCATTGCCAGGGTGCTTGGAGACATTCTCTCTGAAATGAGGCAGAACTTTTTTTATTAAACGCCAAACTGGAGTGCAGGGTCTGTCTATAATTGGGTCGTTGAGGATGTTAGAGTTTGGGCCGCTGAGGTATTTTCTTTTTATGGTCTCCACCCACCATGATCCCTTGCTTGAGATGATCTTCCAAATCAATTTTAGCCCCAGGGCCTGGTTAGAGAAGCTAGGAATTTTTATTGAGAGGCCTCCTTTTTCATAGGGGAGGGAGACCTGTCCCCAATTAACTAGGCTGAACTTTTTAGTGTCCTGCTTTCCTCCCTGCCAGAGGAAGCTTCTCATTATGAGTTCCATGTGCTTGTGGATGCTTGCTGGGGCCATCATGACCGCATATTGGTAGATTGGCAGTCCTGATAGGACAACCTTTATAAGGATAGTTCTGCCTGCTAGGTTTAGCCAGGAAACTCCCCAACTTTGGAGGAGGCTTCTCATTTTCTCAATGTGCTTTGTCCATACCTCTGCTTTAATGTGGTCCTTTGCCAGGGGTAAGCCCAAGTAGGAGAAAGAACTCCAATTTCTTTGAAGTGGGATGTCAAGAATTTGGGCTATACTCTGTTGAATCTGGTTAGGTACGTTCCAAGTATAAATTTTACATTTCCTGTTGTTTAATTTTCCACCTGAGACCTGAAGGAAAGCATCCAGGACTCTTTTGAATCTCCTCGCCATCAAGCTGGAAGCTCCCCCGATTATAAGGGTGTCGTCCGCGAATAAGGAGTGGTTTATCTCCTTTATTCCTCTTTCAATGCTTATCCCCATTATCTCTCTCTTGAGGCGGAGATTTTCTAGGTGTACACTTATAGTTTCCGCCATAATTATGTAAAGGAAAGGGGAAAGAGGGCACCCTTGCCTAAGACCCCTGGTGCTTTTGAAGGAATTGCTTGGACGGCCATTGATCAGCGGGGCTGTCCATGGGTTAGAGATACATCCACTTATGAGGTCGACTACTTTGGAGGAGAACCCGAATTTTCTCAATGCTGCTCTTAAGAAGGAGTGGTCCACTCTGTCAAAAGCGTTAGCCATATCCAATTTAATGATCATTCCTCGTTCTCCTTTGATGAGACTGCTGTGAATGGCTTCCTGAATCAGGATAACATTATCTATGCCTTGTCTCTTGGGGACAAAGCCACCCTGATTCTCAGATATTATGATGGGGAGGAGATTCTTGAGCCTGTTGGCGATGATTTTTGTTATGATCTTGTATGAGACATTGCACAGTGATATGGGGCGGAATCTATCAAAGGATTTGGGGTTTGCTTCCTTGGGAATTAATGCAATGTGAGAGGATTTAGTATAGTCCCCCATCTTATGCTTTCTGAATGCATTTTTCACCATTCTCACAAAGTCCTTTCTTATGATTTCCCAATGCTGCCTGTAGAATGCTACTGAAAATCCATCCGGCCCCGGAGCCTTGTCTTGTTGCATGCTGAAGGTGGCTTCTCTTATTTCGTCCTCTGTGGGCTCTTGTTCCAGCTCGCTGTTATGATGCTCCCTAATTTTGCTTTCAATTGGGCTGAGGAATGTTGCGCTGTCTTGTTGTTGTGGATCTGCTGTAAGGAGAGCCTGGAAGTGATCGAAGGCTGCCTTTTTAATCTCTTCTTGTTCATGGAGTTCTCTCCCTTCCACTTCTATTTTGTCAATTTGATTTCTGGCTCTTCTGGTCTTGACGTTATTGTGGAAGAAAGAGGTGTTCTTGTCCCCTGCTTTCAACCAAAGACAGCGGGATTTCATTCTTTGATCCTCTTCCTCCACGCAATTTTGCCTGTAGATCTCCATGAACATGCTCTTTTCCTTTTTAATATCTTCCGTTGTGGGTTGAGTTTGTTCTTTCTCCTTGTGCCATCTCTCCATTTCCGATAGAAGGTCGTTTCTCTTCTTCCTTTCGGATCTTGCAAGCTCTCTCGCCCACTGTTTTATGACTGACCTTAGATGTTTTAGTTTTGTTTCCCACACGTAGTGAGGTGAGCCTAATATTTCTTTTGCCCATTGATTTTGCACAAGAATGTTGAATTCTTCATAGCTGTCCCAGTGCTTGTTGTATTTAAAAGGAAGGGGGCCTAAATTTGTTCCTTTAAGCAGAGAGAGGACCACAGCTTTGTGGTCTGAGGCTGTTCCGTGGATTGTATGACTTTTAATTACCTGAAAATTGCTGGCCAGCCCTTCATGAATTAAAAATATGTCTAATCTCTCTTTGATGTTGTGAGAGCCAGCTCTTTTATTGGTCCAGGTATATTTGCCGTTCGACAAAGGGGTGTCGATCAAGTTGTAGAGCTGGATTATTGTTTCTAACTTGTCTCTAGATGGATCTTGATGGAAGTTACCGCCAAATTTTTCCTCCACCTGCCTTATTAGATTCATGTCGCCCCCAAGAATTATTAGGCTACTCTGGATGGAGGAGAGGTCGACTTCTAAGGTGTTCCAACAGCTGGTTTTGTCTCTGTAGTGATTGGGAGCGTATATGTTATATACGAAATAGACCTCTTGAGTGCTCTTATTCTTTAGATCTGTTCTTATCCACCAGTTGCAAAGCTGAGAGTTGCTGATTTCCCACTTGTTCTTGTTCCATAATGTGCCTATTCCTCCTGAGGCCCCATCTGAGCCTTTTGAGGTGCCTGAATAATTTTTGAATCTTTGAGTTTGTGAAGTAAAGTCCTACTCGGTAGATTTGGTCTCCTGGATTAGGAGAATGTCTGGCTGTTCCCGAATCAGTAGATCCTTGATTGCTTTCACCTTTAGGGAAGAGCCCATTCCCCTACAATTCCAAGAGACCAAATTCATTATTTACCCATTGATGGGTGGAGTCATGCTTTCTCCTTGGCCTTTTCGCCATTCCCTTTTAACTTGCCTAGAAATGAGTCCATGGGTTGCTGAGAGCCGGTTGCCATCTCCTTAGCAGCTGCTTCATCTCTCAATTCTTTGTTAGACTTTCTGCCAGCTTTCCTCTGGGGGTCTGAGGGTTGGTTCACTTCCCTTGCCTTGTTTCTGGTTAGAATTCTTTCAATGTTGGGGGTAGGAGAGAGAGGAGGGAATGAGCGCGGGGAGGCAAGGTGGGGGGATTGAGGGGGAGAGGATGGGACTTCTGCTGACAAAGATTCAAAGGGATTGGGGGAGGAGAGGAGATCTGAGGGGGAGGGGGGGGGAGGGAGGGGGGGAGGGGAGGAGGGAGACTTGATGTCGGCTGAGCTGATAGACTAGATCCCGGATTGTGCTTTTTCCTTTTAACTTGTTCCCAAGAACCCCCTGCATTTTCCTCATTATGCTCTACATCAATTACTTTTAGCTTACTACATCTATTGGCGAAATGGCCGTACTCATGACATACCTTGCATTTAAAGGGTAGTTGTTCGTAATCTAGCTGCTGAATGTGCATCCATTGATCCACCTTGAGCTTGATTGCTTCTGGCAGTCCTTTCCCCAGGTCGACTTCAACACAAATCCTTGCGCATGCATGCATATTCTCCCTTGGTTCTGATCTGTCGATGTATTTTCTGACTGCATTGCCGATTGCTTTGACGGATTCATCCCCCCAGTAGTGTAGGGGGAGATGAGGCAGGCGCACCCACACAGGAACAGCATTTGGGATGTCCATTTCGGGGTCGAAGTCCGGGGTCCATCTGTTCAGATAAAGCCCTCTTGTGTCCATGAAGTAAGGGCCATTGCGAAAGATGAGGCTCTTGTCTTCTTTTGACTCGAATAGGAAGGTGAAAAAACCTCTCCCGCAGAATCTGATGGCGATCTTTCCTTGGATCATTGGGCTCCAGTTTCGCTCCACCCATTTTTGCACAGTGCGACGAGAAGGCCAAAGGCCTGTAAACTGACCAACAAGTCCTCTTTCAGATAATGCTATTGCCGATTTTCTCGGGAGGGAAGGAGGAAGGATAACCTCAGGAATCTCATCTAATTTCCTGATAAACTTCGAAAGGGCGGGACGGGGTCTGGCTGCAGAGGGATTCGACAAGAGCGAAGCAAAGGCTTCCTCAGGAGACTCAGAGATCGGAGGCGGGGAGGCGAAGCTTGCCATTGCAGGCCCGCTGAGGGAAAGGAGGAGGGGCCAACCTTTAAACGGCCATAACCCCGCAGAGGAGGTGGAGGCAGAAGGAGGCGCTCAGGGATGCAGGCGAATCCAAGGGTTAGGGAGGGATTCTTCTAAATCCCAAGGAAAAATGGAAATTGGAAATTAAGTATGTTTGGGGCTTGGCATAGATCAAACAACCTTATAGAGATATATGGGTTATATTCGTAATGTCTCCTCAATAGTAATTATTGGGGGTTTTCTTATTACCATCCAACTCCTTCTCAAATGATCTAATTCAACAGATAATCAAATCTCTCTTATTCTTCACAAGATTAAAACCATGTTGGAGGCCTTATATTCTAAATTTTATTTCCACATCCTCAGAGGGCAAAACAAGGAGGCGGACACTCAAGCCAATAGGGAATGTCAGCTAGAGGCAGGCAAAGGGGATTGAATGGCACATCAGAATGGTGAGTTCTCCCATGAAGCACATTTGGCAGGTATATTAGATACTCCCTCTGATATAGGTGGGTATTGGTGGCCACCCGCCTATTCCACCTAGACCCCCTAGTCAGTTTCATTTGTTTCCTTAATTGTAGCACAACTTACTATTTTTGGTAGTTTTTCGGGTCCTGAACTTTTAAAGCTGTTTTGAGGCCCCAAACGACGTTTTTTTGGCAAAATTTATTCAATGATTGAAGGCAATCACATCAATAGTCGTAGCCATCGGATCTTTCCAATGAGGTATCATAGGCGTCAAACGGAGAAAATATGACCAAGTTACAACCCCGGGAAGTTGGTTGCCCAACTAACCCCAATGGGGCCCATAAACTCTTGGTTTTACATCTCCTCGAGTTAGTGTTTTCCCTTATTATTCAATAATAAAAAGGCCCTTGAGCCTCATTGTAACTCAGTTCAGAGGCATGTAGCTGCCACATCTCTTCTCAGAGATAAGCTACCATGGCCCGAGCTATTTTGTTTCTATTCTATTTGTAAGCATAGTTCAATATTTTTCTATTAATGAAATGTAGTTCTTTTTTGTTGCATCTCTTTGTTTATGATTATATATGTAAGTTTTTACGTTCATGTTTAAGTTCGGATCAGTGGTATCAGAGCGGTCTGCTCTTTCTATGTTTTTATTTACATGTCCCCAACGAGGTCAGGGTATAAGGAGTTAGGGCTCGATCTAGTTGAACCATTGCAGGATCAGCCTCTCAAAACCCAACTACCTCCCATGGCAGAAGAAAATAAAGACGAGGGGGCGGGAGATCCTTTCAAAATGTTGCTCGAAGAATCCCTCGATTGACAAAGGGACGTGATGATGGATAACTTTGCCCAAATCCTTCAATGGCTACCCACAGGCAATGCATCTTCATCTAGTAGCCACTCTGGAGTCGCCACTCCTCTTAAGGTACACTTTAACTTTGATATTCCCATATTCGAAGGCTTGATAGATGTAGACGTCATAGATAAATGGTATAATCTATTGGAATGATATTTCTTAGTTCATGACTTTTCCAATCAAGAAAAGATTACGTTTGCACTTCTCAAAACCACATACACGTCAAGCACCAGTGGGAAACCTACTGTGAACAAAAGGACGAGAGTGAACCCTCATTGTTTTCAGTTGCACCCACTTGGATTTTTTTTTTAAACTATAACGGTTATGGATTTTATTTATTTGAAGAGATTTTGGGTCTTTGCCGGAGCGACCCCTATTACATTGCAGAGTTCTAACTGCTGCTGATTTTGATCTGCTACATTTTCAGGGCATTTGTAGAAAACTTTCATTGTTTACAATTAGCAGTCCTTTCAAAAGGGAGCTGCCTTTGCTTGCCATCTAATCAACTTCACTATTTGACTTTCTAAGAATATGATAAAACTTGCACATGTCAAATTCTAGGAGAACTCTCTTCAATCTGTCCAATATTTTGTTGAGGTTGGCATTGCTACACAGTGTCCCTAAATTTAGATTTTTTATTATTATCTCTGAATCTCTGAAAACTTGAAGGTCTTTGACTCCTTTGTCTCTTACAATAAGGCAAGCTTTGAGGAGCCCAAGAATCTATGCTTGGTTGTTGGATTTCTGGCCTAATCCCCAGCTGAAGCAGTCTTTTGATAACCCATCCGGAGAGTATATGACCCCCCCCAGCACCAGCAGCACTGGGATTACCTTTGGACGCTCCGTCAAAGAATATTGTGGATAAATTTTGAGTTTGCCACCAAGATTGAAATTTGTCATCATCATCTCTTATGCGCCAATTCGGATTGGCCTTTTGTGGAGAGAGCAGATGCTTACGCGAATAAGGCACTAACAGGCCTAGCCACCTCTTTTCTTCGGGCAGCAACAAAGGATCTTCTTTAAAATACTGTTGTTGGGCCACTTCCAGGAGAAAGGATTTAGCTTTTGCAGCTACTTGCAACAGTGAGTGCCTCACCTCTCTGAAAATCAGCTGGTTGCGGGCCAACCAAAGCTGCCAGCAAACATATTTGGGGAGCGCTGTCCAAATTTTGCGCCAGAATGATTTGGGAGGGGTACGATGGGGATAGCAAAGACTCCATGAAGCAAAGAGGTCTGAGATGGAGGTCTGAGAAGGCACTGAAATCTGGAATTCCTGTAGAATGATTCCCCAGACCTCTTTAGCAAAAATGCACTCCAAGAAAAGGTGTTGGGTTGTTTCGAAGTTGTTGTTGCATAACACACATCTATGGGGCCCTGCAATGTTTCTTTTTTCCATATTATCACCCATTAGTAGTTTATTATGGCCCAGAGTCCAAAAGAAGAAATTCACTTTTGGTAAGGCTAGGGAATCCCAGACATTCTTCCAGAAGGCTGGAGTTTGACTGTTGTTTCTTGAGGTTTGCAAAGCTCTGTAACCTGCAGCTATGGTATAGACTCCGGACTCGCCCCAACCCCAGCTATCTTTCATGGATCTATTGATAGGGGCAGCGTCCTCCAGCAGATTTTCGAGCAGGGTTTGTTGATGGGATAACCGGGCAGGGACTCCAAGAAAATCCCATCCTGCCCAATCTCCACGCTGATCCCATTTTGAAAGGTCGAATATGTTGTTGACACCTGCTTGCTTCAGCCAGTCCCTGAGTTCTGTTATATCCTCATTGTTTTTCAGCGGTTCTTTCCCCATAATACTGTCAAACCACAGGTGACTGCGTTTTCCATTGCTAGGAATCCTATAGACCTGCTTGTTGACGAAGTTTCTGCTTCTACAGCATAATTTCGACACCTGCGTGCAGTTTGTTGTTTTAGCGTTGTGCAGATTGCTGAGGGATTTGTTGGGTCCATACTTTGAGCGCAGAGTGACGCTAACCGGGTGAGAGGGCTCGTGGATCAGCTTCCACAAAATCTTTCCTCCCAACGCTAAATTGACGAGAGTGGGCTCTCTAATTTGCAGCACGCCTTCTGCCATTGTTTTTTTTACCACTTCCCAGTTTACCAAATGCATTTTTTTTTTCGTTGCCCTTACCTCCCTGCCACAAGAAGTCTCTGAGCAGTTTGGAGATCTGCTCCATCACGTTTCTTGGTGCAAGGAGAAACGTTGCCTGAAAGATTGGAAGCACTGACAACATGGATTTAACTAAAATTACTTTGCCACCCTTAGTCACCCAGTAGCCTCCCCACGCTGCAATTTTTGTTTTGATTTTAGAGATTATTTCACTCCATAGCGATCTTTTATTGGCTCCAGATATGATGGGGAGGCCTAGATACTTAAACCTATCCCATGTTGAACCCGAGGAGAGTGGTTATGCCAGTGAGTTCCCGTTGATCTATATTCCAACTGAAGACTTCGCTTTTGCTCTCGTTGATTAACGCCCCTGAGGCTCTGCAATAACTTCTGAGAACAGAGTCAATCACTTTGGCTATTCTTGTGGAAGCTCCACCAAGGAGAAGGGAATCGTCCGCAAAAAGGGTGTGGTTCAGGGCATCTGCTCCGTGGGAAGGTTTGAGACCTGGAATATTGCCATTAAGTCTTTCAGCAGTGAGCTTACGACTAAGGGAGTCTGCCATTAAGATGTACAGGAATGGGGAGAGAGGGCATCCCTGCCTGATGCCTCTCTGAGCTTGGAAAAATTTGTAGGGCGACCATTGACTAAAGGGGCAATCCATGGATTGTCAATGCATGCTTTAATAAGATGAAAAAAGTGGATCGAAAAGCCAAAGGAGAGAAGGACTTTACTAAGGAAAGTGTGATCAACTCTATCAAAGGCGTTTGCCATATCTAATTTTATCAACGTACCTTTCTTGTTCCGTTGCCTGCTTGAATGTATAGTCTCCTGAACCTGGATTACATTGTCCAGAATGTGCCTGCCTTCCACAAAACCACCTTGTGAAGGGGAGATCAATCTTTTTAACAATGGCTTGATCCGATTTGCTAACAGTTTAGCCAAAATCTTATAAGAAGCATTACACAATGAAATGGGCCTTAATCTTGCAAAAGACTCAGGGTTGGTGTCTTTGGGGATTAAAGCGAGGTAAGTGGAGTTGGTTCCTCCACCTATCTTGGCTTTTTTCATGAACCAACTTATCATTTTGAGGAGATCAGCTTTGATAAGGTGCCAACAAAATTTGTAGAAATGGATTGAGAATCCATCAAGCCCAGGGGCCTTATCTGCGTCCATGGACCAGATAACGTTTATGGTTTCCTCCTCAGTGAATGGCCTGCAGAGGATTGTGTTGTCTTCAGGGTTGATGAGAGAAGGGATGTTAGAGAGGAAGTCAGCAGCTTCCTCTTCGTTGCTTTGAGTTCCTTCTCTGTATAGATTCCTAAAATGGGTTTCGGCGGCAACTTTGACTTGATTAAACCCTTTGCAGACACGGCCCTCAGCTGTTTTGATTTCTGCTATATGATTTCTGAACAGTCTAGCTCTATATTGCCGATGTAAGAAGGAGGTGTTCCGATCTCTCGCCTTCATCCACAGACTTCTGGATTTGAGTCTCCAGTATTCTTCTTCCTTTATGAAAGATTGATATGTGGATCGTTGGGCTTTTATTTCTTTTTCTAGCAACTCTGCTGTGATATCTTTGCTTTCCATATCTATTTGCAGGGTCTGCAATGACTGGACTGACTCCTTTCTTTGATTGGTAGGAGAAGGGGCTGGTCTCTTTATCCAATCTTTCAAAGCTTGCTTTGTGGCTTTCAACTTTTGCTCCCAGACATAACTTGGGGATCCCGAGAAGGATTTGGCCCGTGCTACCTTCACTGTCTCTAAAAAACCTTCTCTCTCGATACATAGAGGGTTGAACCAAAACGGTATAGGACCCAGGTCTTCTTCATCTTCCAAGAGGAGCTGAATAGGCTTATGATCAGAGGCAAGTTTAGGCAGAATTTTTGTGATCATAATATTTTTGTTCATCATTATGGAGCTTCGCACCAGGAATCGGTCTAAATGAGCTGAAATATGCTCTGTTCCAACCTTGTTATTGGACCAAGTGTAGATGTCGCGGACAAGATTGAAATCTAAAAGATCCCAACGCTAAGAGAGCTCCTCCACCACGTCCAGCAAGGGGTCTCTGATGCTGGACCCCCCCCCCCCCTCTTCTCTTTTGCTTTCATAATGATATTTAGATCCCTGGCTATGATGATATTGCTGGGAGAAGACTGCTCTAAAAAGGCAGAGAGAGAATTCCAGCATTCTCGTTTTTCAGAGTAAGAAACCAAGACGTAAAGATTGAAGAGGGAGATAAACAACTTACTTTCTTTGTGCATCAATTCCGTGAAGATCCAGTGCTGATTTTCTTGATGATTATTCAGTTGGAATAGGTCTTCATTCCAGAGAGTTGCCAACCCTCCAGAAGTTTCCCTTGAGCTAACTGCTTTGCCTGTTCTTTTATCCCACTTTGAACTGCTAATCTCTAGAAGGGCTTGGCCTTCTATTTTGGTCTCTTGGAGCATGAGGATGTCTGAGGGTTCAGCTTTCGTAAGGTCCTTAACTGCTTCAATTTTAGAGGGATTCCCCAATCCTCTATAGTTCCAAGAGACGAGATTCATTATTTAGTTGAGGGGGGGTTGAGGCCTCCCTTGGAAGGCCTTGGTCTGATATTTCGCACAATAGATATTTCTATTGTAGCTTGACTTCCTTGTATCTTGAGCCTTTCTGCCTCCTCCTCCCTCTTTTCTTTGTGAGATTTCCTTCCTGCTTTTTTTGTCATACGCTCGTAGGTTTCATCCTCCAAAGAACCAGAGCTTTCCACTGGTTTTTTCCTTGCTATTTCTGCATATGAAGGGTTAGAGGGACTGCCTTCGTTGGCCTCGTTCTGTATTGCTTCCCCTCCCTCTTTGTTTGAAGGTGGAATGTATGCATGTTCTACATTCTCCTGGAGAAGAGTTACTTGGTTGATCTAATCACTTTCTGTCCCATTTGGAGTTGCTTCCGTTTCTTGGTTGGATTTGACACTGCTAGGGCCTCCTGCCATATTTCCTTTGCCTGTTCCTTTTTTTAAGTTTGCATTTTTCTGGAGTAGGGTCCATTGTTCCCCGTTTTGTTTGTCTACTTGTTCCTTAGCCTTCTTTTTACAGTTCTTTGAAAAATGACCATGACCGTGGCAATGCCTGCATTTAAAGGGTAGTTGTTCATAGTCAACTCCTGGACATGCGTCCACCCAGCGACAGTGAGTTTGATGGCTTACGGTAGCCCCTCTTCTAGATCCACTTCTACGCAGATGCGGGCGCATGAATACTGGTCTTTTCTCGCAGCTTGATCTATGTATTTTCCTAATGCATTACCTATGATTTGAAGGGATTTTTGATTCCAACAGTGAAGTCGCAAATGGGGGAGCCTAACCCAGACCAGGACAGCAGAGGGGATGTCCTGGGTGGGATCAAAATCAGCAGACCATTTGTTTAGATAAAGACCCTGGGGTCCCATGAAATACGATCCATTTCTAAAAATTAAGCCTCTGTCCTCCTGGCTTTCGAAGACAAACACAAAGAAACCCTTACCTACAAAATAATTTTTGACTCCCTCTTTGATCAAAGGCTTCCAGTTCCTTTCATTCCATTCATCAACCGACTTGGGAGAAGGCCAGAGGCTCGTGAACTGACCTATGAGGCCTCTCTCCGCAAGGTTCAAAGCCGCTTTGTCGGTTTCTTATTTTGGAAGAGCCACAGATGGAATTGTGTCCAGTTTCTTGACAAACTTCTGCTGAATCGCTGAGGGAGGGCGCTTTGGACCGGCGGAAACCATGGATTTGAATGCAAGAACCTCCGGAGGCGCCGAGGGAGGGTCTGGGTCCCCGCTGTCCTCCATTGTCTGAAGCTGGCCGATCGAATGGGCTCAGAGGCAGCGTGCAGGAGCGGCCAACAGACCTGTGATGTCAAGCGGTTTATTCATTAATAATTAAAAACAAAATAAGAAGTGACTTGGAATTATTTTTGAGGTGCCATCAAGGAATAGTATTACCTTGTCGGGATCTATGAAGATAAATACATAAAGTGGAACACGCTGCGGCAGGGAAGGGACCAAGATGTGTCAGAGTTCACAAATACTTTCCATATCATTTACACGAAGCTAGGTATCAAGGAGACTGAGCGGCATTTCGTGCTCAAGTACCGCAGCTATCTACATAAGTACATCCAGGACGAGATGGAGTTCCTGGACATTTCCTCGCTTGACACGACATATCGATACGTTGTAAAGATTGAGTACAAGTTTAAACAAAAGAAGCGGGACTTTGGATCTGCGAATCCAAAGCAAAAAAGGGGCCCCCAAACCACAGAAAAAGGGACCAAGACAAGGTGGGGCTACCCAGGACAACTCGTTGAAGCCGCAAGAAAAGAACAACACCACGAAGATGAAGAAGGACACGGGAAAATGGTGTGAGTTCCATAAGAACTCGACTTACAATACAAGTGAGTGTCGGGCCACGCAGTCACTTGTGGCCAAGTTGAAGGCTTCTGAATTAGACGTAGGTTCCGACTTTGAATCAGAACTCGATAAGGGCATTGACAGAGGGAAGAAAATCATTAATGCGGAGCCTAGTGCCACCATGGCCACCACAAAGATCCAAAAAATTGAGCCTGAAGATCCAGAGGAGGGGGAACGCCTCTTCCACTCACAGATGTGGGTGAAGGGTTCCTCGTTACAGTTCATTGTCGACAGTGGGAGCCAAAAGAACCTCATTTCAGTAGAAGTCGTGAAGCAGATGGGCCTAAAGACAACAACACATCAAGAGTCATACACCATCGTGTGGCTTCACCAAGGACGAGATTTTCACGTCAGCCAACAGTGTCGCCTTCCCTATAACATCAAGCCCTTCACGGATGAGGTATTGTGTGACGTTGCTCTTCTTGAAGTTTCTGATGTATTGTTAGTACAACCATACTTGTGAAAGCGACATGTTGTGTATGAGCCTAGACCTCGCTCTATGATTACTACTTTGGCTAATAAGATGTACAGGACACCAGAGGTAGCCCCGCCTACCATGATCTCTTTGACCACTGCAAAGTAATGCAGTAAGGTCATTTCCCAGACCAAGAAATTTGTTCTCCTTATGATTCGCCCCCAAGGCAAGAAGAAGGTTGTGGCCACGGCTTCCAGGCAAGGCTCCTCTGCACAGTAGTAACAAATGGGCAAGGTCGTGGAGGAGTACATGGACATTTTCGCTTCATCCATATGGGTAACTCTACACTGTCAGGTCAAGCACTCCATTGATCTAACCCAGGCACGTCGTCGCCCAATGGATAGATCTATCGACACTCTATTCCGGAGAATGATGAGATCAGGTAGATTCAGGAACTACTACAGAAAGGGCACATTAGGTCAAGCTCATCGCCATGTGGGAGCCCGATTGTATTGTTACAGAAGAAGGATGGGACCTAGAGGCTTTGTATTGACTATCGAGCGTTGAACAAGATCACTGTTCGGAATAGGTGCCCAATCCCACGGATTGATGACCTTCTGGACCAGTTCAAGGGATCCAAATATTTCAACAAGATTGACTTGAAGTCAAGTTATCACCAAGTGCTTATCAAACCCTCCGATGTGTGAAATATTGCATTCAAATCCAAGGAGGGCCTTTTCGAATGGTTGGTCATGCCATTCGGATTGACGAACACCCCTGCAACCTTCATGAGACTGATGGATGACACCTTGTGGCCCTTCACTAATGCATTCTTGGTGATGTATTTAGATGACATCATGATATTCAGCCAGATTTGGGAAGAGCACCTCCACCATATTCGACAGGTCCTTCGAACCCTTCGACAACACAAGTTGTGTGCTAACTTGGAGAAATGTACCTTTGGCCTGACCCAAGTTCAATATCTAGGGTACATCATTAATGAGGAGGGTGTACATGTGGACCCATCCAAGATACAAATCATTCGGGATTGGCCAACCCCAACCACTCTAACATAGCCCCGCAACTTTTTGGGTCTTGCTAATTTCTACCGTAGGTTCATGTTGGTGTTCTCTCATATCACTTGGCCTTTAAGTCAAGTCACCAAGGACAGAGCCAAAGAAAAGTTCTTTTGGTCCGAAACCTAGCAATGAGAATTCTCCGAGTTGAAGAATCGCCTTTGTTCTGCACCAATGCTCACATTATTAGACCTGCAACAACCGTTTGAGATTTAGACAGATGCCTCCAATTATGCTATTGGTGCAATTATTACTCAACATGGGCATCCAATGGCTTACCACGGTGAGAAACTTTCAGACACAGTCTCAAAGTACCCCACTTATGACAAAGAAATGTATTCCATTACGTAGGCCTGCCGTCAATGGAAGCATTACATTCTAGGGAAGTAAACAGTGATCCACACAAACCACCGACCTCTACAGTTCATACAGACACAAGGGAATTTGCAAAATGATCACCATCATAAATGGTCCACCTATCTGCAATAGTTCCATTTGAACATTAAGTATAAGAAGGGCAACACCAATAATTTCACTGATTGCCTCAGCCAACCACCAGTCATGGCACTAATCACTGTGCTCGACTCTTGTGGGCATGAGACATCGGAGTGGCCACCTCTTTACAAGAGCGATCTAGAATTCTGCAGCATATACCAGACACTTCTAGAAGGGAAGAAAGTTCCAAATTTTCACCTTCAAGATGCACTGTCATGCCACTTGGGACACATATGTGTTCCTTCAAGTGAGGCTGCCAAGATGATTTGGGAGGCACACTACAGTTGGGTCGCTAGACATTTCGGAGTAGAGAAAATAGTGGAAGTATTGCAGAAGTATTTTTATTGGCCGAAACTTTGTCAGGATGTTGGGAAGTACATTAGATCCTGCACCGCCTGCACCATTTCCAAACCAACCATTAAGAAGCAAGGCTTGTATACTCCTCTACCTACTCTTAGTTAGCCTTGGGAATATGTCTCCATGGATTATATGTTGGGACTTCCTTCTACTAAGCATGACAACGATTGTGTTTTCGTGGTCATTGACAGATTCTCTAATATGGCCATCATGGTGTCTTGCAAGAAGAGTATCACAGTAGAGGCTACTGCTAAGCTCTTCTTTGAGTGAGTGTGGGTACACTTTGGGATCCCACAATCCATTATCTTAGACCAGGACAGTAGATTCCTAAGTACATTTTGTTCAAGTCTCTGGTTGATGCTGGATACAAAACTCGATAAGTCCACGACTTTCCATCCCCAAACTGATGGCCAAACAGAGGTTGTCAACAAGATGGTCATACACATTCTGCGCGTGTACAAATTGAAGCATCCATGCACATGAGATGAAAATCTCCCCTATGTCCAACACAACTACAACAGATCTCTCCATAGCTCAATAGGCCACAACCCCTTTCAGGTAGGGTTTGGATTTCAGCCATTATGCCCCATTGATGTGGTCATACCATTTGTAGCCACTCAAGTAGATTCGACTCACATGCAGTCTAAATCTTAAAGGGCTAACAACTTCATTGAGCGCATTCAACACATCTGGAAATAGGTCCATGATATATTGGACAGATCCAATGCTAAGTACAAGCAGTGTCATGATCAGCATCGAGTGTCGTACAAGTTCCAAGTGGGTGACAAAGTTTGGCTTCTATTGCAGAAAGAGTGCCTTGTTGGACCCCACTGCAAGCTTCGCTTGCTCCGATATGGGCCATACACCATCACCAAGGTCGTCAGTGACAATTCCTTTGAGCTCAACATCTCACCATTCCTTGGTCTGCACCCAGTGTTCAATGTAGATCACCTTCAATCATACTTCCCACCATTGTTGGACACATCTAACATTGCAAAACAACTCACACCAACAAAGTTCAACCCGGAATGCATGGAGCAGACCACAATTGATCAGATCATGGACACACAGATCAAGAACACTCGGCAACAGAGGATATAGGTATATCGATTTGTCAAAGCAGACCAACTCCGTCAACAAATCAAGTGGTTCACCAGGGACCAGGTTCAACAAAAATTTCCTCACCTCATAGAGGCTCTACATGCAATGGGGACCATTGCTTCCTAAGGGGAGAGGAATAATCCAGGTGGATATAGGTGGCCACCCGCCTATTCCACCTATACCCCCCAATCAGTTTCATTTGTTTCCTTAATTGTAGCACAATTTACTATTTTTGGTAGTTCTTCAGGTCCTAAACTTCCAAAGCCGTTTTTAGGCCCTAAACGACATTTTTTGGCAAAATTCCTTTAGTAATTTCTATGGAAATCACGTTAGTGATTGTAGTCCTCTGAGAGGTCCTTCCAACAATGTATCATACGCATCAAAAGAAGATAATATGACCAAGTTATGACCCTGGGAAGTCGGCTATCCAACTAACCCCAACAGGCCCACAAACTCTTGGTGTTACATATCCTCGGGTTAGGGTTTTTGTTGTTTAGGGTTTTCCCTTATTATTCAATAATAAAAAGGCCTTGAGCCTCATTGTAACTTGGTTCAAAGGCATGTAGCTGCTACATCTCTTTTGAGAGATAAGCTACCATTGCTTGAGCTATCTTGTTTCCATTATGTTTGTAAGCATAGTTCAGTATTTTTCTATTAATGAAATGAAGTGCTTTTCTGCTACCTATATGTGTTTATGATTATATATGTAACTTGTTGCATTTATGTTTAAGTTCAGATCACCCTCCCTAAAGAGTTGATTGGAAAAAATAATAAGGCTCAAATTGAGACATACCATAATACTCCTCCTACATTCCTTATAATTCTCCACATCTCTCTCTTAATCAATATCATGCTCAACAACTAGTGTCAAATTCACATCATACATCATGAGATGGATGAAAGTCGACAACATGGGCTTACACCAACTAAAGTAATGCAATAAGGAAATATAGATTCCAACTAGATATGGACCTCCTCCTGTCCCTTAGTCTCATTTCCATTGATGATCAGATAGACCGAATTCAAGCCTAGAAGGAATGATGAGAATACTAAAGCGTGGGAAGCACCATGCACAGGTGAGGTATTCATCGACGGAAAAAGATGGGTGGAATTGGCTTCATTCAAATCAAATTTTCAAGAAGGAGAACATCAGGGATAAATCAACCGAACTTGAGATTATATGATATAGTTTCACTGGTGTATGTGACCCTGGTATCCTATGGTTTCATGGTTAATATGTTTTCATTAGGTTGGTTGACCTTATTCCCTTCAGGGAAGATGGTCTAGTGTTCGAGATCGTAAATCTATTCATCACTCTGACATTGCACAGTCAAAATTTAAAGTTGGTTGTTGGCTTGTCCTCTTCAGTAGCAACATAAAACATTAATAGCTCTAGAAATTATTCTGGAAAACCCAATTATTGTTCTCTCTCTGGAAATTTGAAAGGACTACAAATAAAGGACCCCTCATTCTTTTCAGTGCTAGCTCTTATCCACCTTTCATCTCAGTGGGTCAATTATGGTATGTGGATCTCTCTAGCCGAGCTTTTAGCCATTCTAGGCGTGACAAAATTTCACCTCGACAACAAAATAGTCAAACCCCCTCTACGCTCATTCTCCCAAACTTATATCGCTTAATGGAGTGAATTGTATTGTGGATCCATTCCTCTGCTAAATTGGGAGTCATGGAAAACTGGGACACACCTCCCTCAAGCTCTGGCAGCCCATTTTATTGCCTGATTTTCCCTCACCCTCTAATTGGCGACAACGAGGAGATATTGGAACCCAAGCATAAGGTGAGCCAACAGCCTGAGTACATTCTCTTCCTCCATGAAGAATTCCATAAGCATAAAGCAAAAATAAACCAATTAGAAGAATAAATGGATTGGTTCTGACGCCACTACATTGATCTACAAGCCTAAATAAATGTTGACGTGGAACACAACACAACTAGTAGTGCGCCAGATGGACCCTTTGATAAAATGTCAACCAACCCACCAAGTTAATCCATGTTTACACAATACAAATGTGTCTTGGTTTGTGGCCGATTTTGTAGAATTTACAATTGTAGCACTTTTTGTCTCATGTATGAACTGGGTAGGAAAGTAGAAGTAGTTTTTGAATCTTCATCAAAGATGTATGCTAATGTTATAGCATATTTTCCCCACATGTAAACACTTCCTAATTTTATTGTTGTGTTCCGGGCATAGACTTAATGAAAAACCTAGCCATCCTTATTTTTAAAAATATCAATAAAACATTTGACTTGGTCAAATTAAATAAAATTAGAATACATAAAATGAATAATTGTGTATGTGTGGAGGAAGTGGTAACGCGACAATTCTCGTACTCCCGTGACACAGGATCGATACCTGTCGAATTCCACTATGACCCCCAAGTGCAACCGACCATCCCCCAAGAATGAAACACAGACAAAGTGAGGATTGAACTTGTGACCTGTGCAAGAGCAATAACACCTTAACATCTCATTCACTGGTCAACAAGTCACACCCATTAGGGATATAGTTATAGTTATAAGCATAATTAACTATAATTAATAATTAGACGAGCCTAGATCCATTTAACTCTAGATTTACCATGTGTCAAGAGGGATCAAATCTCTTGAGATGCAAACCTCTTTTAGAGTGATCCAGACTTATGCAGGAATGAAACATAATACAAATATAAACACAAACAAAAATATGTAGTGGAAATAAATCTTCATTTCATTAATATCAAAGAATTAAAAGATGCTTACATATAAAATGTAAATAAACTAGCTCGGGGTGATGGTAGCTTGTCTCTGAGAAGAGATGTGGCGAATACATGCCTCTGAACTGAGTTATAATGAGGCTCAAGGGCCTTTTTATTATTGAAGAACAAAGAGAAACCATAAACAACCAAAACCCTAACCCTAGGAGATGGAACGCCAAGAGTTTGTGGGCCCTATTAGGGTTAGTTGGGCATCCAACTTCCTAGGGTCGTAACTTGGTCATATCATCTTTGTTTGGCACGTACGATACCTTGTTAGAAAGGTCTCTCTGAGTACTAAAACATTTGTGGAAAACCCCTACCTACACCTACGGGCCTTCTGTAGACCTAAAAACATGTCATTTAGGGGGTCAAAAAAACTCTAGAAGTTTAGGATTCGAAAAAATGATAAAAAATAATAAATTGTGCTTTAATCAAGGAAATTGATGAAACTGACTGGAGTTCTAGATGGAATAGGTGGGTGGCCACCAAAATCCACTTGGTTCAATCCTCCCCCATTAGGAAGAAATGGTCCCTATTGCATGCAAAACCTCCATGAATTGAGGAAATTCCTGTTGAACCTAGTCGATGGTGAGCCACTTGCCCTGGTGAAGGAGTTGGCTTGCTTTGACAACTTGACATAGTTGGATCCTTCGTTTGTGAGTGTCTTGATCTGTATGTCCATGGTCCTATCAGTTGTGGCATGTTCGATACAACTTGGGTTGCTCTTTGTTGGTGTTAGCTACTCAGCAAGGTCGGATGTATCCAACAATGGGGGAAAGTATGGTCACAATTGATCCACATTGAATATTGGGTGCAGGCCAAGAAATGATGGAATGTTGAGCTTAAAATAATTGTCCCTTACAACCTTAGTGATGGTGTAAGGCCCATATTGAAGTAGGCGAAGCTTGCGGTGGGCCCCAACAAGGCACTCCTTCTACAAATGTAACCAAACTTTGTCGCTCACCTAGAACTTGTGTGGCACCTGATGTTGGTAATTATGTTGTTTGTACTTAACATTTGCTCTATCTAATATGTCATGGAACTACTAGAGGATGTGTTGAATGTGATCAATGAAGAGGTTAGATTTGTCAACTTCAGAATGACATGAGCCAAATCTACCTTAGTAGATGCAAGTGGTATGACAACATCAATGGGACATAGTGGTTGGAATCCCAATCCCACCTGAAAGGGGTTGTGGCCAATTGATTTGTTAAGATATTTGTTGTAGTTGTGCTAGACATAGGGGAGACTTTCATCCCATGTGCGTGGATTCTTCAAGTTGTACATGCATAGGATGTTTATGATCATCCTATTAATGACCTTTTTTTGGCCATTAGTTTGGGGGTGGAAGGCCGTGGATTTAGTGAGCTTGGTATCCAAAAAATGACCAAAGGCTTGAACATAATGTACTTAAGAACTTGTTGTCTTGATCTGACATAATGGACCGTGGGTTCCCAAAGTGTACCCATACTTGTTAAAAAAAAGTTTGGCAGTGGCTTCTCCTATGATACTCTTATTGTAGGCTGCCAAAATGGCCATCTTAGAGAACCTGTCGACAACCACGAAAGCATAGTCGTTGCCATGCTTGGTGGAATGAAGGCTAGACATGTGATCCATGGATATGGATTCATAAGACGGGCTAGGAGTAGGTATAGGAGTATACAAGCCTTTCTTCTTGATTGTAGGTTTGGAAATGGTGTAGGAAGTGCAGGGTTTGATGTAATTCCTAACATCTTGTCGAAGGTTAAACCAATAAAAATACTTCTACAACACTATCACTGTCTTTTCTACCCAAAATGTCCAGCAATCCAACTGCCTCCCAAATCATATTGGCATGCTCAGTTGAAGGTACACAAAGGTGTCCCAAGTGGCATAACAATGCATCCTCGAGGTGAAAGTATGGAACTTGGTTACCTTGCAAGAGCATATGTGTTGATTTGGGGTAGCATAGGATGTGCTCTAGCCAAGAAAATTGGTGGAGAGGCTAAATAAAATGAGATCTCCAATAGCTAGAAATGGTTTGGGCAGATTCTAAACAGTTTGGGAGATATTAAAATAATTAATATTTTTAATGGGGTCCCTAAGTCTAAACTTAGAGAAAATAAAATATTAATGTGAATTAATATAAAACTGTGTTAGAAGGTTCCAAAAGTCATGGATCAGGCCAGAGTTAAGCTTAGCCATTGATTAGGGACTTAATCTCAACTGTTGAATTGTCAACGAAAAAAGTATAAGAGGAGGCTTAAGGATCACTTGGAGAAAACACAGAGTTGATCAAGATTTCGATTTTCTGGTGTAGGGTTTGCTCAGGAAGTCAAAAGAGTGATTAGATATTGCAGCTGAGGGGCAGTGAATATAGAAGCATAGAGGCAGAGATAGTATTAGGAGGATCACTGCAGAAGCCAGGAGAGAGGGATGCAGAGCTAGCCAGAGGTTCACGCAAAGCCAGCCAAGGCTCACGCAGAGGCAGCCAGGAGTTGCGCAGTGCCTCAGAGATCTAGCGTGGTTAACGCAGAGGCTCTAAGGGCTAACACAAGGCAAGCCAAGGTAACAATGGGTAGACGTTGAGCTAGAAAGGGTTGATGCAGTCCTTAGAGGCTCATGTTGGGGTTTTCGTGGGGCAGATTGGAGCTGGGAGCTGTCGGAGTGTTTATTCGGGGTTTCAGCCAAAATATCTGCTTTCGAGTAGAGAGGTACTACTACCAAGATTATTCTCTATTGAGTGAGATGATTTTGGCACCCAGATTATATTCAGAAACTGTATAATAATAAAACCCTCAGATAGCTACACTGGTTTTCCTACATTTGGTTTTTCTGGGGACATTGGTCCAAAAACAACGGGGTCACTTGTGTGCTTGTTTTTATTTCCTTCAGTTGATGATCTGTAATGTGTTGAGCATGTACTTGTATTTATTTTTAGTATGTACATGGTAAATAACTTTTTAATTAAATAGAACAAGTAGGCAGAAATAAATTAGAAAAGTAAATGAAGGGTTTCTAATTATTAGACTTAGAAATTCCAACATGGTATCAAAGAGAGGTTGCAGATCACAAGAGAACTAAGGACATCAGCCGAGCAGAGTAGCAACAACAGAAAACAATTGTCCCGAGTGACAAAAGTTGTTCCTAGCAGAGAAGCAGCAAGGAAGGGGTGACACAGTGCTTCCGTCATCAAGTTTGAGCTGAGAAGAGGATCAGTGTAGTGGCAGAGGGGAGCAGACTCGACCTACGCAGTGCCAGGTCATCTTTCTAAGTCAAGAAGGATTGACGCCCATGGTGAGGAGGTGCAGATTTTTCTGGTTCTGGGACTGCGTAGAGCCTAGAAGCTCTAATCTTCAGTTTGCTGGGGCTTAGGAGGCTGTGGGTAAGTTGTAGAGTGAAGCGGTGGGGTGTTGTAGTCAAAACAATACTTAACAGGGAAAAACCAAGGAGGAGGGAGTTGCTACCAAGGATTTCTAGCCAAGAAATATGGATCAGTGGAGTAGCTGCACTAAGGATCAGAATGGGGGCATCTTGACATTGGCAAAGGGGTTTCCAGGAGGGAAATCGAGGCTCAGAGGGAGTCACACCAAGAACTTCTAGAAAGGAAGAAAATGAGTAGCGAGATGGTAGTGAACGGGGTAAGAGACCAGGACAGACTGGACGGAGCCTCAAACTTCGGTTTGGGAGGCTAGAATCTTATCCGTTTTAGAGAGGAACTGTCTCAAGAAATTCGCCTTGAGGACAATAGTGGTCCCAGTTTACCCGACTAATAACGATAAGTATGAGGATGCAATGGCAAAGGCCAAGAGCATCATCCTTGACGAGTTCAAGGACCATCTAGTACCACACATTGTCGAGAAAAATACGGCAAATGAGATGTGGGAGGCCCTAAAGAAGTTGTATCAACATACTTCCGTGCAGAGGAAGATGCTACTAGAAAATTAGTTGTAGTCATACCAGATGCAGAAGGGAGAATAGATTGACACCTTCCTCGGTCGATTGAAGGAGATCCGGGATCAGCTGACTTCCATAGGGGCCACGCCGAATTAAGAATTGATGGTGAGAACAGCCCTGAACACAATCTCGGAAGACTGGGAGGTGTTTTTCCATAGCATACTGGGTAGGGCGACCCTTCCAGATTGGTACGAAATGTGGGTGACTCTTCGCTAAGAAGAGATAAGAAGGCTAAGCAAGGCGGGAAGTAGCGGCAAGGGGATCAGAGTCAAGAAGGAGGAAGAGGAGGATTCCGCCCTAGCATTTGAGGGAAAGTAAGAGAAATGGAAGAAGAAGGACCTCTCCAAGGTCAAATGCTTCAACTGTGGGGAACTGGGTCACTATGCGAGGCAGTTTCCGAGGAATAAGAGCAAAGGAGAGGCTTCCGAGACCAAGTTTACGCCAACAAGGACGGTGAAGGAATTGGAGATAGATGATGACTGTGCTATGAGTGCTCATACACCACTTGAGAGGAGGTGGGGAGACATCGAGTTGTAGTCAGACAAACTACAGGCGATGAGGGGTAGGATCCTTGAGATACCCAAACTCTTGGATCAGATCCTTGCTACGAGAGCCACAAAGAGGAGTAGTAGGACTAGCAGATGTTGGTCGAGATAGATGTGGATGGAGCAACAGAGGGAGTTGCAGTGCAGGATTCCCAGGATAGCGTGAGGCAGTAGTGCGAGATGCATAGAGTTGTTGCAGAATCGCAGAAGTCAGAGAGGTAGCACTTGTCAGTGACAGAGGGAGTTTCAGCATTGAGGGTGTTTCTAGCTTGACAGAGATGTCAAAGTTGGGAGATAAATTACTTACTTCTCAGTAACTGATTTGTAGTGTAGCAGTTAGCAGTGGCAGTGCTATGGGAAGCACGATGCAGCATGATGAGAGGGGTTGTAGTGCAGATGTAGCAGGGGTAGTGGCAGGGCCATGGGCAACATCACAGATGTAGAGGGAGTTGTCATACAGATGCAGCAGGGGTAGTGGCAGGGCCATGGGCAACATCACAGATGTAGAGGGAGTTGTCATACAGATGCAACAGTGGCAGTGGCAGGGCCATGGGTACATGATGCAACAGTGCAAAGGATGTTGGGCAGCAGGCCTAGTATCATCACAGGGACCGATGCTAGATGATTAGGGTGATGCTCAGTCAGGAGTATTACTAGAGCACAATCCTCACTAAGAGGGAGTGTTGATTTGGGGTAGCATCGGATGTGCTCTAGCCACAAACATTGGTGGAGAGGCTAAAGCACATGCACATGAGATCTCCAAGACCCATAAATGGTTTGGGTAGATTCTAAACAGTTTGGGAGATATTAAAATAATTAATATTTTTAATGGAGTCCCTAAGTCTAAACTTAGGGAAAATAAAATATTAATGTGAATTTAATATAAAGTTGTTTTAGAAGGGTCCAAAAGTCATGGATCAAGCCAAAGTTAACCTTAGCCATTGATTAGGGACTTAATCTCGGCCATTGAATTGTCAACGACAAAAGTATAAGAGGAGGCTTGAGGGTCACTTGGAGAACACACTGAGTTGATCAAGATTTCGATTTTTTTGGGCAGGTTTTGCTAAGGAAGTCGAAAGAGTGATTAGAGATTGCAATTGAGGGGTAGTGAATACAAAAGTAGAGAGGCAGAGATAGTACCAGGAGGATCAACATAAAACTGCGAGAGAGGGACACAAAGCGAGCCAGAGGTTCACACAAAGCCAGCCAGAGGTTCACGTAGAGCTAGCCAGAGGTTCACGCAGAACCAGCTAGGGCTCACGTAGAGGCAACCATGAGTTGCGCAATGCCTCAAAGAGCCAACGTGGGTGACACAGAGGCTCTAAGGGATAACGCAGAGGCTCTAAGGGTTGACGTAAGGCCTCCAAAGGCTAACGCAGGGCAAGCCAAGGTGACGTTGGGTAGACGCTAGGCTAGAAAAGGATGACGCAGTACCTAGAGGCTGACGTTGGGGTTTTCATGGGGCAGATTGGAGCTGGGAGCTGTAGGAGTGTTTATCCGAGGTTTCAGCCGGAATATCTGCACCCAGATTGTATTCAGAAACTGCATAATAATAAAACCCTCAGATAACTACACCGATTTTCCTGCATTGGGTTTTTCCGGGGACAATGGTCCAAAAATAACGGTGTCACTTGTGTTCTTATTTTTGTTTCCTTCAGTTGATGATCTGTAATGTGTTGAGCATGCACTTGTATTTATTTTCAGTATTTATATGGTAAATAACTTGTTAATTAATCAAAACAAGTAAGCATAAATAAATCAAAAAAGTACATGAAGGGTTTCTAACTGTTAGACTTAGAAATTCCAACAATTTAGTATGTGGTGTTAAATTCTAGATCAATCTTGTAAAGATGTGGCCATCTCAAAGTATCGCGTCCACAAGTTTTGATCACAACGGCCAGTGCCATAACCGACGGTTGACTAAGGCAGTCTGCACCATTGTTGGTGTTGCCCTTCTTGTACTTAATGTTCAAATGGAATTGTTGCAAATATGTGGACCATTTATGATGGCGATTGTTTTGCAACTTTACTTGTGTCTGTATGAACTATAGGGATCAGTGATCTGTGTGGATTATGGTTTCCTTCCCCTTAATGTAATGCTTTCATTGTTAGTAAGCCTGCACAATGGAATACATATCTTTGTCATAAGTGAGATACTTTCAAACTGTATCTAAAAGTGTCTCACTGTGATATGCCACCGGATTCCCCTGTTGGGTAAGAACTGCACCAACAACATAGTCAGAGGCATTTGTCTCAATTTCAAATGGTTGTTGCAAGCCTAATAATGTGAGCACTGGTGTAGAGTAGAGGCAATGCTTCAACTCATAAAACACCTTTTGTTGGGATTCAGACCAAAAGAACTTTGCTTTCTCTCTACCCTTGGTGACTTGAATCAAAGGCCAAGTATTATGAGAGAATCCCAACATGAACTTGTGATAGAAAATGGTAAGACCCAGAAAGTTGCAGAACTCTGTTAGAGTGGTTAGGGTTGGTCCATCCCAAATAGCTTGTATCTTGGTTGGGTCCACATGCACACCCTACTCATCAATGATGTACCCCATATATTTAACCTAGGTCATACCAAAAGTGCATTTCTCCAAATTGCCACATGATTTGTGTTGTCCCATGGTTTTGAGGACCTATCGAATATGGTGTATGTGCTCTTCCCAACTCTGGTTGAAGACTAGGATGTCGTTCAAAAAGGTCCTTCTTGGATTTGAAGGCAGTCTTCCACACATCGGAGGGTTCGATTGGTACCTGGTGATAAGTGGAATTCTGTTAATCTTGTTGAAATATCTGGCCCCCTTGAGTTGGTCCAAAAGGTCATAAATTTGTGGGATTGGATACCTATTTCGAACACTGATCTTATTCAACACTCAATAGCCAATACAAATCCTCTAGGTTCTGTCCTTCCTCCAGGTTTCATCCTTCTTCTGTGCCAACATGATTGGGCTCCCAGAGGGTGATGAACTTGGCCTGATGTGCCCTTTATACAACATCTCCTGAATTTTCCTCTTGATTTAATCCTTCTCTAAAACAAAGCGTCGATAAATTGGTCCATTGAGTAGCAGCACGCCCAAGATTAGATCGATGGAGTGCTTGACATGACAGTGTAGGGGTACCCCTATCGGTGAGGTGAATATGTCCATGTACTCCTCCATGAACTTGTCCATCTATTGTTGACGTTCGGAGGAGCCCTGACTGGAGGTTGTGGACGTGGCCACAATCTTCCTCTTTCTTTGAGGGAAAATCATAAGGAAGACAAATTTCTGAGTCTGGGAAATGACCTTACTGCATTGTTTAGTCGAGATCAAAGAAAATGTGGTAGGTGGCGCTACCTTTGGTATCCTGTACAATTTCTAACCCAAAATAATAATAATAAAACGAGGTCTAGATTCATAAAAAACATGACGCTTCCACAGTTATGGTTGACCCAATAAAACATCACAAACTTCTAGAGGGGAAACATCGCCAAATACCTCATGTGCAAAGGGTTTGATGCTATAAGGTAGGAGACACTGTTGGCTGACAC
This sequence comes from Pinus taeda, assembly GCA_000404065.3. Taxonomy (NCBI): domain Eukaryota; kingdom Viridiplantae; phylum Streptophyta; class Pinopsida; order Pinales; family Pinaceae; genus Pinus; species Pinus taeda. The sequence continues at coordinate 236,171 of APFE030469005.1, forward strand.
AGATATCTCGCCCTTGGTGGAGCCACTCGATGGTTCACAACTATGGGTGTGATGTCATTGGCAACTTCAATCTATTAACTGCACGCACGAACCCTTTACCCACATCTATGAGTGGAATAGGTGCTCCCCCTCATCCGAATCCTCAGGTTCCACCTTTTGGAGCTTGGTGGTGGCTACCATTGCAGTGGGTTTAACATTAATGATTTACTTTCCCTTGTCAATTCTCTTGTAAGGTTTTGGATCAAAATTAGAACATGTATCTATCTCCGAGTCTTTTAGCTAGGCTACTAGCACTTGCTTTGCGTGACATTCATTCGTTTTGTGAGTGGGACTTTTATGAAACTCACACCACTTGTTAGTGTCTTTCTTCACCTTCCCATTATTCTTGGCTTGAGGGTTCAAGGAGTTGCCCTCAGGGGCCATGGCCTAACTCTTCCCTTTTCTCTATGGCTTGGGGGACCTTTGCTCAGCTTTGGCTTAACAAATCCAAAGTCTCGCTTCATCTACTTTAATTTTTGCTCAATCGTGGCAACATATCTGTATGCTGCACCAAATGACGAGATGTTCAAGAACGCCATTTCCTCTTGAATTTATTTGTGTAAACAATTGTGGTACTTGAGCACCAAACGTTTCTCAGAATCTTTGATACCTAACTTTGTGCACAGGGTATGGAAAAGATTCATCATCTTATGCACATTTTGATTCCTTTGCTGTCGCAGTGTAGTCCATTGTATGTACTTGTCCTCATAACTCCCCATGGGGTAATATTGTTCCTTGATGGCGTCTCAACAATAATTCCAAGTGGGTGCGACTAAAAACATTGAAGGTTCTCTCTCATCTCTTTGTTCACAACAGGTTTCCCATCAATCCTTGACATGGGGGGAAACTTTGAGGAGTGCAAAAGTAATATTTTCCCTATTTGAAAAAATCATGAACTGAAAAAAAATATCCTTCTAACGGATTTAAACATCTATTTACAACATCTGCATCTATCTGGCCTTCAAATATGGGAATTTCAAAGTTGAATTGTAACTTGAAGGGAGTGACACCTCCAGACTGGCTGCTAGATGAAGATGCGTCGCCTATGGGCATCCACCGAAGGATCTGGTCAAAGTTGTCCATCATTGCATTCCTTTGTTGCTTGAGGGCTTCTTCAAGTAATATTTTGAAATAATCTCCTGCTCCCTCGTCTTTATTTTCTTCTGCCATGGGAGGTCGTTAGGGTTTGCGAGGTCGGTCTTGCAAAGGTTCAACTAGTGCAAGCCCTAACTCCTTATACCCCGATCTCGTTGGGGACATGTAAAGGAAAATAGAGAAGAGTAGACGGCTTTGATACCATTGATCCAAACTTATGCAATAATGAAACTGAATACAAAGATAAACATAAACACAGAGATGTAGTGGAAATAAACCTTTATTTCATTAATATCAAAGAATTGAAAGATGCTTACATACAAAATGGAAATAAACTAGCTCGAGCAATGGTAGTTTATCTCTAAGAAGATATGTGGTGGATACATGCCTCTGAACTAAGTTACAATGAGGCTCAAGGGCCTTTTTATTATTGAACAACAAAGAGAAACCCTAAACAACCAAAACCCTAACCTTAGGAGATGGAATGCCAAGAGTTTGTGGGCCCCATTGGGGTTAGTTAGGCATCCAACTTCCCGGAGTCATAATTTGGTCATATGATCTTCGTTTGGTGCATATGATAACTCATTAGAAAGGTCACTTTGAGTAATACAATATTTTTGGTAGGCCCTACAACTATGGGCTTGATGCAGACCTCTAAAAAATGTTTTTTAGGGGGTTAAAACAACTCTAGAAGTTTAGGACTCTAAAAACTGCTAAAAATAATAAATTGTGCTCTAATCAAGGAAACTAGTGAAACCGATTGGAGGTCAAGGTGGAATAGGTGGGTGGCCACTGTTGAGAATGCAACAAGATGATGGAGCTTAGTGAAAAGAATTCGCCTTCACTAAGTGGGCCCGCTGGCTATTTTTGGCGCAAAGTCTATTTTTAGATTATGTCTATTTTTAGACATATGGATCATGGTCTATGAGTTGTAAGATGCTATTTGTGGATGATTGGTCATGTTGGTAAAAATAGATGGAACTCTATTTTTAGACATATGAGCAGAGTCTATTTTTAGACTGCCAGGCTAAAAATAGAACAGTAGAATATTATTAACTCTTAATAATATTTGGACTATCAACATTATCTTATTCTCTTGGAGCACTTCAGTTCAAGCTACAAATGTGGCACATGCAACTGCCAGAAGGAAATACGCTTTTCTTGTGGGTTAACTTGAGCTATTGCATGGAGGACTTCAGTTAGGACTTCAGTGATTGAGTTCTGTGGAGTTGGATCAGGAGTTGATGGAGTTGTGTTCATTTTGACTTAGTTGAACTATTTGTATTTAGTCTAACTAACAAATACACTAGTGTTGAGTGATGTGAATTAGTTATTAATTAATTCACTAATTATTAACTCATGAATCAACTGAGGAATACATTAGTTAACTCAGTGCATGGACAGTTCAGTGGAGACAAGTGTTAGAGGTGAGTGAAAGGGAAAGACAACTGTCAGTTGTGACTATACTTGTGCATGTGATTTGCACAATCAATGGATTGAGTATTGCCAATGAGGATTGCGTGGTATATCCAAGGGAAATACGAGTTTGGTTCAGCCATTCATCAGTAGTCTTATGCAGGATTGCGCAGTGGAGGTAGGCAAGCAGTGGAGGAGATTTGAGCCAGCGATTGATTCAGATTTGAGCTAGTTTGTGTGTAACAAGTGGAGATAGTATTGAGTACTTGTGAGGAGTATTGTACTATGTATTGTTACATGTTCTCAATCAATATAATATACAGATAATTGGGGATTTTCAGCGGCATGCTTTCCCTGTGATATACTGTGTTGATATGTGTGATTGATGCTTCAATGTGCACATGCAATTGTTTCTTAATACTGCTAAATTGATGATCAACGTAGAGGAGGTTATGTATTATGCATGATTCCGCAAATAATGTATAATTAGGATAATCTCTGTGAATAAGTGTCATATTATTCAAAATTTCTACAACCACCAAAATCCACCTAGATCATAGAGTGAAAAGAGATTTGATCCCTCTTTATGCTTAATAAATTTGGAGTTAAGATGGATCTAGGTTGGTTTAATTATTATACAATATATTAGTCTAGATCCATCTTAACTTTAGATCTACCAAGTGTCGAGAGGGGTAAAATATTTGTTTTGATGTGCAAACCTCTTTTATTGTGAAAATAGATTTGATCCCTCTCGACGTTTGGCAGATCCGGAGTTAAGATGGATATAGGCTTGTTTAATTATTAACCTTTAAATAGAAGAATACCACAAGCAAAAACCATGGGATGTAGAATTTTATGCTTTTTATTTTATTTTGTCTGAGTCAAAATGTTAAACATTACAAAAGCTCTCCCATACTGAGTTGGAGAGCAACTCTCGGCGCAAATATGGAGGTGATGTTGCAATGATGCTTTAGATGAGATATTGTAGTGGAAATTTAAATACAATAATAATAATAATAAAACATAATGTTGGCTAAATTAAAAAATAATAAATAATAAAAATAATAAATCAATTCAATTCAATTTATTATATTGTAATTTTGTTTTTATTAATAAAATTACAAAAAAATTATATGTGAAAAAGTTCATCATGAGCATATTGCATTAAAAGAAATTTAAATAATGATGATTCATATTCATAACTATGATATTTTAGAATTCTGTATTTATATTTAATCAATAAATACATAGAAACTTAATACTTACAATAAACTATTTTTTTTTAAAGTTATCTCTCTCTATATATGTGTGTGTGAGAGAGAGAGAGAGAGAGAGAGTCATAAGATTATTGACACACCTAACCTGTCGCTTGAGTAGCCGTGACCTAGGCCGTCAAAATCACTTGCGGATTGCAGGTAGCCTCGGCGACACCAACCCTTAGCATGGTTGGATTTTCTCCATGGAGTTTCGAACTAGTGGCCTTTACACCATAGAGTGCCTTAACAGAACACCTTGTAACCATCTACTCTATGTCGCATGGGTTTTTTCTGTGTTATATATATATATATATATATATATATATATAATTATATATATATATATATATATATATATATATATATATTATATATAATATATATAAAACAAAAATGCCAAGCGCATATGTATGCAACTATATGTATTATCAACCTCGAAGATTAGTTCAATTGATAGAGTTCTCATTGCTCAAAGCACCTCGGTAATGGGAGGTCACAATGTTAATTCTCCTAGATGTTCTCGAGGTTAGGCCCTGCTAATAAGCTGACAAGAAGTGATCCCTTTGGGTCAATCTACTCAAATATTTCCTAGAAAAAACTCTATGTATTATCCATGTTTTAATAAAATTAAAAATAAGAATATTTTCATATATAGAGGTGCAAAAATTATATATAATATAAATAGTGTTATTATTGTTGTTATTTTTAATTTTAGAAACTTCTATTCGATATAAAAGAGATTTACATAGATGTATCTCTTACCATAGTGGTTTGTAATTGGGGAAACTAGACCTACGACGAAAGAGTAAAGATTTGGACCAAAAATTGACAAAATAACAAGATTGACTATACTAACTATGTCTAAGTATCCCAACATCTTTAACATTGATGACATAAACATAGACTAGATGTGTAGAAACATTAACCTAAAGATGATAAACATTAAACATAGAAAGCATATTATTCCAAGACTGATAGATCAAACTAGTGAGACTATGAGCCATGAAAATATCATAAGAAGGGGTAAACACTTCAATGGGCTCCACAAGGGGGCATGGTGAGGTAGGACCCTTGCCATTCCTTAGAATAGCCTCTATATGAGCAAGCCTCAAGGCCATATCTCGATGCTCAAGGCCTAGGTCCCAATTCTCCAATTGTAGCTCTTCCAACTGATTTGAAAGCTCTCTTTTGGCTTCCTTGTTCTCTAAGAGCACTTTGCTAAGTAGGAACCTGATGTTCCAAAATATTTCAATAATGTGAAGCTACTAGTTTTGGCATACTCGAGTGTGCCCCGAATTGGGGATCAATTTTTCCATTGAAGCTAGTACCTCAACATTTGAGAATTCATCTCTTTCTGCATGGACTTCTGCAACTACAATCTCAATTTCATGTTCAATTTCAGCACGATCTTGCATGTGATAACACTTGGCTGCATTGTGGGTGTGAAGGTGAGCTCAAGCACTCCCTTTTACCCTATTTTTGAAGCCTTGATGGCTCCGAGCCCACTGTTGAGGGATGTTGGTGTAGAGAGGGAGACATGAAGAGTCTTCGGAGTTGTTGAGTACATTGGGAAGAGCTTCACATGGGCAGTAAAGAGTAGACCATGTTAAGTAGAAATAGAGACGAGGAAAGTTAATAGACTAGGAAAAGGGGAAGGGAAACAACAATAGGGATGAATAAAGGTGGGTCATAGCACAAAGGGGAGTGTGAGTTGGGGGAGTGGGGTGGAAAGAGAAACAAAATCACATCAGTGGAAATAAGGTGTAATATCCCTAACGGAAAGTTAACAGTAAATAAACAAAGCAAAATAGACAACACATCATAAAAATTGAAATAGACAATCAGACCACGAAAATGCCTCCACAACAGTGTTGTCTACTCATTTTATTAAATGGGAAAGGTGTACAATCAAAGTATTGGAATGTGTGCACCTGGGCTTGCTTTTAGCAAGCTATCAAAGCCCTCAATGATTCCCTGAATCACCCTCCTTCAAGCCCTGTCAATTCGACCCAACTGCTGCACTGTAAGACCAAGAAAATGGCGCTGCTGCTGGAAATGAAGAGCTGCTAGAGCCCTCTCTATTGCTCAGAAAATTCTAGGGATTTAATCTTGACCTCTACTCAATGTTTATTTGGGGTAGCATCGGATGTGCTCTAGGCCTCAAATTTTGCAGGGAGGTTTGGGCACATGTATTCCAAAGAACCCAGAAACCATTTTGGTAAATTCCACCGAGAGATGATTATATTAAAATAATTAATATTTTTTAATGGGGTTCCTAAGTCTAAACTTAGGAAAATTAAAATATTAATTTGTATTAATCTAATTGTGGGTGAATCTTCTAGAAAAAGATGGAGATAAAGTCAAAATGTTCTGAGCCTTTGATTATGAGTTAATTTAGGTCATTGGTTGTCCAACAGGAAGATAGAAGAAGGGGTTGGAGGGTCATTTGGAAAATACACTAGAGATAAATACTTAGTTACCCGAGTAAGATTGACTTTCTCACTAATCGAAGTTCGACAAGAGAAAATCGATTCAGAGGGAGAGTTGCAGGTGAGACAGAGTGAGAGGACATCAACACATTCAGAGAGTGTGAGGTAGCAAGAGGCAAAGTAGGAACAGGGTGACGCAGAAAGAGGCAGCGCAGAGGCAGTTTGACGCAAAGCTTGCGTGGGCAGCTTGACACTGAGCCTGGGAGAGTAGTTTGACGCAAAAAGGATCAGAGGGTTTCTGGGGAAGAAGAAGTTCTTCATCCAAGGTAGAACTTGGTCAAGAATTGTTTGTAAAATTTCTCATTCATATTTTGCTCGCTTGAAATTTGTACAAGAAAATTTGCTAAAGAATAATAAAAACCCTCATCTGCTGCACCAGTTTTCCCATATTGGGGTTTTTCGGGGACCATTGTCCAAAAATAACTGTGTCATTGTGGTGGTATTTGTGCCAGTGTATTTCCTTACATTTACTTTCTGCAATGTTTTAATTGTGAAGGTTGTAGTAGAATATATTTCGATATTTGTTGTAAGAATATTGTAGATAACTTATTTATGAGGTAATGAGTAGAAGAAATAATATTAATCAATGTAGTATGGTTTCTATTTAGAAAATTTCACATGGTATCAGAGCTAGAAGGAAGCAAAAGAGAGAAGCTGGAGGACCCAATGTTGAAAGGAGAAGGGATTTCGAAATTCTTGCAGGGGCAGAAATTCGAATCTCCCAGAGGATTGCGCAGATCAAGCTAAGGAGATTAGATTTCGTGGGAAAAGTCTCTCTAAGTTAGTCGACATAGAGGTAAGTCTTTCCAATCAAAATCTATCAGTGGTAGAAGGTACAATGCAACATAAGATTCAACAAGGAGGGTTGTCTCTGGTACGACACAATTTTTCCTACAGTAGTTGCTGGAATAGGTTAGCATCAAATATTGGAACAATATGGATACTCAAGGTGTCTCAGATTTATCTACTAGATTAGATGAAGAATTCACATGCCTAACAAATTCAACATCAACGAATGTTTGGTACATTGATAGCGGGGCTTTAGCTCATATTCCTAAGGACGAGAACATTTCTCGAGCTATCAAGAAGAGAAAATGGACCTCCAAATAACTGTGGGAAACAGAACGAAATGTACTCCTGTAGGGAGAGGCACCATAACTTTTCAGACGGAAGCAGGGACCAACATCGAGCCACCAATGTTTTGCATGTGCCAAGATTAGGAATGAATTTTATTTCAGTGTCCTAGTTACAAGACAAGGGATATGATGTATAATTCATAGTAAATAAGGCATGCGTCAAGCATCCAAGTTGGAGGAAGAAAAAACAGATTGGGGTTTGAAGCAACTAGTTGTATAGGTTGTAGCTCGAATCACCAATGGCACTGATAGGCAACAACTGTAATGATGAGGAGGAGAAAAATGAATTATGGCATAGGCGAATGGGGAAATTACATCATGGAGCACTAAGGATGCTCAGAGAGATTGTTACAAGGGTACCAATCCTTACTAGTGAACATGATGACTTGTGCAGAGGATGTGTGCTAGGAAAGTACGTTAAAGCAACTTTTTCCAGAAGTAACAATAGAGAAAAGTTTGTATTAGGATTAATACACTCATATATATGTTGTCCTATGTCCACAAGGGCTCTTAAAGGTGGTGAATACTTCATCACCTTTATCGATGATCACTCCATAAAAAAATGGATCTATTTCTTAAAGACTAAGGATGAAAGACTTCACATATTTATGTGCAAAGGAGGGCATCAAAAGGGAGTGGACAACTCCATATAATATGGAGCATAATGGAAGAACAAAACTATTGTTGGGGTAGCCAAAAATGTGTTGTAAGATCAGGATCTACCTAAGTATCTATGGGCAGAAGCTTGCAACATAACAATACATATCCAGAATAGAAATCTTCATAGAGCATTGGGGAAGAGAACGCCTGAAGGAGTCTTCAAAGGGAAGAGGCCAGAAGTTAGCCGTCTCCGGATATTCGGAAGAATGGCTTATTGTCACATTTCATGTGAGAAGCGCAGTAAACTGGATCAGACTGCAAAAAAAGGGTATCTCATAAGATACAACAAGACCCCAAAGGCATATATAATCTACATTCCTGGCAGCATGAAGATTATAGTAAGACAGGATGCAAAGTTCATGGAAGATAGAGTTTTCAGGAAATCTCGTGAGATGCATGTAGAAGATCATTCAAAAGATGTTTCGTTAGTCCAAGATCAGCAAGGGCAGCAAGAAGGAGAGGCAGGAGGACATACACCTGGATCGAGTACAATGACCAGCAACAATATCTCCTTAGAAGGAGGAAATGTAGATGATTCTCAACAAACATATCGATAGGATTAGGAGGAAGATTTGGTTTAGCCTCCCACCACCAGTGGTAGAACTAGCAAAGACATACGACAAACATTGAGGGACGCAAAGGAGTTTGTTGGAGCTCTTAGAGCCGAGAAGAGGCAACGTAGACGACCAGATAGATACCAAGCATTGGTAGCTCAGGTTGGAGAACCCTCTAGCTTTCAAGAAGTTGTTCAACACCAAGTATGGGTGGATGCCATGGTGGAAGAATACAATTCCATTGTGACGAAAGATGTCTAGGAAGTAGTACCTAGACTAGAAGATAGATTAGTTGTAGGATCACAATGGATCTACAAGATTAAGTATTCTGTAGCAACATAGAGAAGTACAAGGCAAGGTTCGTGGCAAAGGGGTATGCTCAGAAAGAAGCAATAGACTATGAAGAGACCTTCACCCCAGTTGCTCGATACACCTTTATCAGATCTGTTATATCCCTAGCAGCTCAAATGGGATGGAAGATTCACCAGATGGATGGCAAGGCAACATTCTTGAACGAAATGATAGAAGAGGAGGTGCATATAGAACATTCTGAAGACTTCGAAACTCATTAGAATAAAACTCATGTTTGGAGTTTAAAGAAAGCCCTCTACGGGCTCAAGTAGGCACCCAGAGCATGGTATGGTCGGATTGATAATGACTTGCAGGGGTTGGGATTTTTCAAAAGTGATGTTGATCCCAATATCTACTATTTGTTGGTAGAGAATGAGCCACTTATTCTGGTACTATATGTCGATGACCTGTTCTTAACTAGGTCATCCAGGCTCATCTAGGATTGCGAGAAGAATCTTGAAGCTGAATTCAACATGAAGGACATGGGATTGATTCATTATTTTCTAGGAGTGGAAGTTTGGGAGAAGAATGGGGAGATCTTCCTTAGACAAGGAAGGTATGATACTGAAATTCTGAAGAGATTTAGAATGCAGGATTGTTGACCCATGGCTACTCCCATGATCACCAACTGGAAGAAAATAGATGCATCAGAAGACAAAGAAGTAGATCCCACCGTATATAGGCATCTCATTGTGTCTCTTATGTATATTCTCAACACTAGTCCAAAAATTTGTTTTGTCGTCAATACTCTTAGTCAGTTCATGGTGGAACCAAAAAAGGTGCATTGGGCAACAACACGACACATTCTTAGGTATGTACGTGGAACAACCAGATATGGGTTGAAGTACTCTAGAGGGGAGGACGTCAGTTTGAATGGGTTCACTGATGCAGATTGGGCAGATAATTCAGTAGACCAAAAAAGCACCTTAGGGTACTGCTTCAGTGTTGGATCAGGGATGATATCTTTGTGCAGTAGGATGCAAAAATCGGTAGCATCGAGTTTAGCACAAGTAGAATATATGGCAGCCAGCACAACTACGTGCGAAGCCATATGGCTCAGAAAATTGCTTGTGAGATTATTCAGAAAAAAGGATGGAAGCAACCAAGGTTTACTGCGATAATCAGAGTTGTATCAAACTCTCTGAGAATCCAGTATTTCATGATCGATCAAAACATATAGATATCCGTTGTCACTTTATCAGGGACTGTGTTCAGCGTGGGGCAATACAACTACAATATGTCCCCAAAGGAGAGCAGGTTGTCGATATACTCATAAAGGCTCTTGGAAGAGCTAAATTCACTCAATTCAAAGAGTAGATGGGTATGGTTGAAAATCTGTTTCAGTAGCAACAACAGTTTGCAGTGCAAGAACAATTGGCAGTGCCAGTGCTAGTAGCAACACAGTTGCAGACATTGAGAGGGAGTTGTAGTACAAATGTAGCATTGGCAGTGCCAGTGCTAGTAGCAACACAGTTGCAGACATTCAGAGGGAGTTGTAGTACAAATGTAGCATTGGCAGTGACAGTGTCAAAGGCAGTAGTACAGTTGCAGCAACAACCAGTAGTTGGTGGACATCATGTCAGACATCAACATCACAGAGGATGATGTTTATTGTTGTATTTGTGCTAATGTATTTCCTTGCATTTGCTTCTGCAATGTTTTAATTGTGAAGGTTGCAGTAGAATATATTTCGATATTTGTAGTAAGAATAGTAGATAACTTATTTATGAGGTAATAAGTAGAAGAAATAATATTAATCATTGCAGTATGATTTCTATTTAGAAAATTTCACACTCAAGAAACCCAAAATAACCCATGAAGGGTTTGGCCAAAGATTGACCCCAGAATTTCGACCCCCTTGAGCTTGACTAGCTATCCAACTGGAAAATTCGGCCTCCTAAATGATCTTCTGTTGAAATGCCTCCAAATACCTGCAAATCATGTTAGAAGGCTTCCTAAGCCTTCCCACCAATTCTCCACTTCAAATACCCTTATCTTGACACTCTCGAAATGCCTCTTTCAATGATTGCACTGTCTCTGTGTTGTTGTGGCTCTCTCTACTGCTACAAATTGACCTCCTGTTGCTGGGATTATGCTAAAGAAGAACTCCCTCCTTGGGCTAAAACATGAAGTCCACCGACGCAAGGGCTGGGATTTCTGCCTGAAAACACCTGGTGTGCTGAACAACACTTGTAGAATTGGCTCACTACTAAAGCGTGCTCTTGTCAAAGACAAATTTAAAAATGATGACTGATAACAAAAAATGAGATCTCCTCCCTCTTTTATTGAATTGCCTCCAAGGTTGCCCATGTGGGCCCACATCGACTTCCACCCACCTTCTTCGAGCCAATGAAGTGGATTCTCCTTATGGGCCGAAAATGCCTTCGCGGTGGCCCCCACATTCCACCAAAGCCACAATTTTTCGCTAAGCCTATAGTTGGAGTGCCTCTTAGGAAAAAAATCACATATGGGTCCCCTAGGCCCCCTTTTTCCTAACTGAGATAATGTGAGAGCCAAAATTGATCAAAAATTCGATATTCCCTTAGTGAAACACTAAGCAGGAATATCACATAAGGAACCAACATCCAAAATGCGAGCTACACATGCAAGACCACATAGAGCGTACTATACATACAAGACCATACGCTATGGCCACCAAACCTTAACAACAAACCAATGTTTAAAATGAATGTATAAAGTAGTGCAATTGAGGACAAAAAACCAGAATACTTGCTTAAAAATGCTTTGGAGGGACAGAACTTTGTGGGAGTGTGGACTCCACTCGTCTCCCCTAGTATAGTCGATGCAGGTGTAGCTTCCTTCAGGCACAAACCACCACTCAACTTTAAAACTCCAAGATAGTGTCTTTGATACCCCGTGCATGCTGGCCCAATAATCATCCAAGATAATGACATAGAACCAAAAGATGGGCTCGTCAGGGAGGTCAAGTCAGGAGGACCTAGTCCTGCCCCCTTGTGGATTATGGAAACAACAATTTGACAATGAAAAATAGTTACAAGGTTGGAGCGAGCGCAAAGCAGGAGGATGTAACTAATCACAACTAGAATGGCCTTATTTCCACTTGCCTTAGACATCTCCCTGTTTCTTGTGGGAAACTTCTTCCACTTGCCAACTCACAACAATGAATGTGACGTGATGTATGTCATGGCGTGGAAGATCATGAGATTGGAGGGATAATCGACTAGAGGGTGGGATGGCCATGCCTCCCCCCTCAATTGGGTGGGGTGACAACCATGGATCCATTCGTCCCTCCATCTCTTATGTTTGTCATCCCATCCATAGAATATAAATAGTTTTATTAAGAACCAATTTAAATTCATATTAATTTTTGATCTAACAAATGTTAAGAAAAATCAATTTTTTCAAAATGCAAACATTTCCTCAAATTTTACACTAAAAAACTTTACATCTTAAAAAATTTAATACCTCAAAACATTTAAATAAATTTAAAATAAAACTAAATTTAATATAATGCTGTAAATTTATTATGACCCGATATTCCTAACACTATATAAAACATACAGCTACATATGAATATAAATATAATTATAAAACACACAGCTCCATATAAATATAAATATAAATAAAAAATCAATTAATCTATTTAGAAATATCATAAAAAGAAAAACACTACTTAAAACATTTCCGTATTCTAAATAAACACGCGTAAAATGTCCACCATGCCTCGCTTCTTAATGCTGTCTATTTTCCTATTTCCGCGTCCAAATTACAAATTGTTGCTGACACGGAACATTTCCGTATTCTAAATAAACACTCGTAAAATGTGCACCATGCCTCGCTTCTTAATGCTGTCTATTTTCCTATTTCTGCGTCCAAATTACAAATTGTCGCTGACACGGAACATTTCCGTATTCTAAATAAACACTCGTAAAATGTGCACATGCCTAGTTTCTTAACCAGTTGTCTATAATGCGACTTTTTGAAAGTTTGATAGCTAGTTTTTGCACAATCAAACCGTCCCATGGGTTTTTCAGGATGCTGAATCCAAATATGCAGTTAAAAAACCATTTTAACTGTAACAAATCAAGATTTAACCTCAATTTCTTCCGACAGATTCCGTCACCGAAATCTCCAAAAAAATCTCATTATAGACAACTCCTTATGCGGTCTATTTTCCTATTTCTGCGTTCAAATTACAAATTGTTGCTGACACGGAACCCCTCGTCGACTTAACGCCAAAACTTGCTACAACTGATAACATAGAAAAATTTATTAATTAAATTAACTTGCTAGACAACATAGAATTTAGTTTTTAAAAAGTACGACATAGAATTTACTAAATTAAAGCAAACCGTGCATACAAACGCCACAGGATAGGAGGCACGAATCCATTATCCAAAAACAACAGACACAGGGAACTGGCTGTTGGCAGAAGCCGAGAAGCTATGGCCATGGCCATGACTGTACTACTTGTGTGTCTTAGTCTTTTTATTCATGCCTTAAATGCAGAACAGTCCCTGCGTCTCCGTCTGCCTTCAGAAGATGCCAAAGCCGAAAAGACATTAAATTCAGAGTACTACAGACCATTAATAGGCATTGTGACTCTACCAGGTGATGGAGCTAATGGAAAGCTCAGCACGGCACCTAATGCCTCATACATCGCGGCTTCTTATGTCAAATTCGTAGAATCGGGTGGTGCCAGGGCTGTTCCTTTAATCTACAACGAACCCTCAGAAGTTATCGAACAGGTGATTTTACTTGTTTCCGCGTTTTTTTTTATTTGATGGTATTCACATAGCTTCTGCAGCCTGAGATTTGCCTGAATGTTTTGCATATGGCGTTCTTTTGGCTTTGCTTATAAACCCAACTTTGGCACTGTAAGAAAGAATCGTGTTGGATAGTCATAAATGAACTTTGTTCGAAGAATTTAAGGCATGTTCGTTTGGTTTCGCGGATAAATACAATTTTGGCACAATAAAAGGATTTTGTTGGATACACATTAATAAAATTTATTCGAAGGATTCAAGACATTACTGCTCAGAGTAAATGAAGCCAAGAATTATAAAATCTAGGATTCAAGACATAACTGCTCAGAGTAAATGAAGCCAAGAATTACAGAATCTGTTGGTTGATGTTTGAGATTAATTACAGTTAAAAAACTTTATCAGAGCAGTAATTGAGAGTTTAAATTGTTAGTATATTGCCAGCTACTTCTGAATTCCAGGTTTTTGGGGGATGGAGTTGGGAACAATGAACATGATAGGTGACTTAGAAATCAGGGACACCTGGACTTGTTTGCATCATTCTGACATCATTCTTGACTGTCCTGTATGATTGCAGCACGGAGCAAAATAATTGTGTAGCAAATACAACCCCTTCTCAGGTCAATTTTTTTAAAATTTTGCCTGAATCTTGGAATCGTAGGATTGTATTGCTGAAATTGCATTATTGAAGTGCCTTTCAGGTAATGGAGGGCGGGGAATCCATCTGCAATATAAAAAATTACGGAAAGACGGAATTTCATGATTCAATGGAAAATTTTCATTGCTAGATTCTGTCAAGTTACCAGTTGACGCGTTTAGATGGCCCCATTCGAGAACAACCCATAGCGTGCCTGCCACACACAATTAGAAATTTGTAATTGGGCTTCTTACCATTCAATTTAATGGTTTTGACAAAGTCCTTTCAAGGTGCTAAGGTGGTACCATATAGGTTAAGTGTCTATTGTCACCTCGGTACAAATCCTTCTTCAAGCCTAACACTTACTAAGGCTACGAGAGACTTCCCTAACATACACAAGAAACTTCACCCAGGATAATTAGACCAGTGCCTCGTGTTGTTGTATAAGGTGAAGTTAATTATCTAATTTACTATTCTGGAAATGAGTTAAACTGCAAAAAAAAATAGTAGACCAACAAGCACAAATTAGCTCGTCTCTAAATGTTTCACTCAAATAACAACAAAGGAGTAAGCGATGGATACCTTTACCAATTAGTAGATGATTTGCTTGAATTATCCCATTGATAAGTGGCTGGAAGTGACAAGTATGTTGCCGTTCTGCGCTTTTCTGACCTGCAAAATAGGCAAAAATTCAAAAAACCAGCAAACAAATATCCCCTTTAAGGCTACGTACAAAGGTAGAAACACTCCAGATCAACAGATATTTGGGTGGGAAGCTTGGGCTGTGAGTTAGTAGCAATAAAATGGCCTATGACTTCAGGTTTGCAAATATAATGAAGTTTCTAGCAGTTTGGAAAGTACCTGCAGTGAATTGGGGTTGAGTCCCTCCAGGGCCAAAACCCAAAAATTTATTCTAGCAAGACAATCTACTTTATCACAGCTGGAAGATATCTATTTTTACTCCAAAAAGTAGGCAATAAACTATAGACTTGAGTCCAGAATAAAACAAAGGGTTTCTAATGATAAATACTTGATTGAGCTCTTTGTATAAATATTTTTTGTTGGATCTGTAGAAGAATGGCTGTAATAAACTGCAGACTTGCAAAATTTCTTGAAATATCCTCGTGAAATATGTAATTTAAGTGCAGAAATCTAGAGGGAAAAATACCCTTGGGTATAGAACCAAGGGATCTACTAGCTATCTAAAGATAAATTTTAACCAAAGTTAGGAAATTATTTTTTTTGTTTTTTATTTTTAAAAATGTGAAAATAAAAGAGATTTAATAAACTTCAATGGATGGTCGATGTATTGGGGCTTGGCTTGGCCTTGCTTTTACCTTCTAGAGCATTGGATCGTGTAATGTTTCTAAACGGGAATGTAATATACAAAGATGTGTTGTCTATGGGCATTTGCCGAAGGATCTGGTCAAAGTTGTCTATCATTGTGTACCTTTGTCGCTTAAGGGCTTCTTTGAGCAATAATTTGAAAGAATTTCCTGCTCCTTTGTTTTTATTTTCTTCCACCATGGGAGGTCTTCAGGGTTTACGAGGTCGGTCTTGCAAAGGTTCAACCAGTTTGAGCCCTAACTCCTTATACCCCTACTTCGTTGGAAACATGCAATGGAAAATAGAGAAAGAGTAGACGGCTTTGATACCACTGATCTAAACTTATGCAAGAAAGAAACTAAATACAAAGATAAACATAAACTACAGAGATGCTTACATACAAAATGGAAATAAACTAGCTCGAGCAACAATGAGGTTCAAGGGCTTTTTTATTATTGAACAACAAAGAGAAACCCTAAACAACCAAAACCCTAACCTTAGGAGATGGAATGCCTAGAGTTTGTGGGCCCTGTTGGGGTTAGTTGGGCATCCAACTTCCCAGGGTCATAACTTGGTTATATGATCTTCATTTGGTGCATACGATACCTCATTAAAAATGTCTCTTTGAGTATTACAATATTTGTGGTAGGCCCTACAACTATGGGCCTGTTGCGGACCTTAAAAAAATGTTTTTAGGGGGTCAAAACAACTATGGAAGTTCAGGACTCTAAAAACTGCTAAAAATAATAAATTGTGCTATAATCAAAGAAACTGGTGAATCGATTGGAGATCCGGGTGGAATAGGTGGGTGGCCACCAAAATCCACCTAGATCATAGAGTGAAAAGAGATTTGATCCCTCTTTATGCTTGATAAATTTGGAGTTAAGATGGATGTAGGTTGGTTTAATTACTATACAATATATCAGTTTAGATCCATCTTAACTATAGATCTACCAAGTGTCAAGAGGGGTAAAATCTCTGTCTTGAGGTGCAAACTTCTTTTACAGTGAAAATAAATTTGATCATTCTGGAAGTTTGGTAGATCCAAAGTTAAGATGAATATAGGCTTGTTTAATTATTAGTCTTTAAATATAAGAATGCCATAAGAAAAAAACCATGGGCTATAGAATTTTATGCTTTTTATTTTATTTTATTTTATTTTTTATTTTATTTTGTTTGAGTCAAAATGTTAAATATTACAAACATCTCCCCCATACTGGGTTAGAGAACACCTCTTGGTGCAAATATGGAGGTGATGTCGCAGTGATGCTTTAGATGAGATATTGTAGGGAAATGGTAAATAAAATATATAATAATAATTAAACTAATGTTGGTTAAAAAAAAAATAATAATAATAATAATAATAATAATAATAAATTAATTCAATTCAATTTATAATATTTTAATTTTGTTTCTATTAATAAAATTACAAACAATTTATTTGTGAAAAAGTTCATCATATGCATATTGCATTAAAAGAAATTTAAATAATGATGATTCACCATTTATATCATCATACACATATAGATACTTATAAAAGGAATTAACCACTAACCCTTTTCTTTTATTAAAAATCGAAGTACAACATTCACCCGAGACAATGGCTTGGTCCCCAAATCTATAAAGCCAAGAAACACCATCTGAATATGACATAGCCTTTACCTAAACTTTTGATCCAGCTCTGAGTGTGACAAAGGACCCTTCCAAGACCTTTTACTTTAGCGATGTGTTAAATCACAATTTTAAAAGAACATAACTGAATACATGTGCATGTTGTAAAGAAGAAGGATAACAACAATCATCAGCAACATAAAAACATAATCCGTTGATAACGGAGTTCATCCAGGAGGGAATACGTCTCCGGGCCCTGGTGTCAAGATGGTGTATGCCGTTGCATTAAGTGTTGTCAATAGTGATGTTGTACATAAGAGTTGATGTCGCCATCATACAATGAAAATGCCCTCACGCAGGAGTGGCTCCAAGAGATGTTCCGCTACAGGGACTCTCAGTCAAAAGACTCCTATCAGTATGACACAATCTCATGCATGATGATAATGAGCATCCAGCCGACATGGCATAAAAGGGATCTCAATGCAACCATACATGGCGATAATATGAGTATCCCATCAACATACAACAAAGGGATCTCAATAAAACATGACGAATCATGACAACAAGTACATCACACAAATGATTTTGCGTCACATCAAGCAGGAATCATGAAGCAAAGTAAGAAACAAAATCCCACATCAAACACCAAACTGGGATCTGTACAGCACAATGAGTAGCAAAAAGAAGTACATGTACACTGGATATACCTCACATCCTGAGGCCATCTGAAGAAAAGGATGTTAAGCTGTTGAAGCTGGTCACACGTTGAATCTCACGGCATCGAATCGCATGGAAATGACTACTCATACATGAATGCTGACACGTGCATTCCACTTAGAAAAGTGGTTGAAAAATGAAATGAGCAAATGGAAAATTTGAATGCACCATCAAATTTGTGGCGTCGAGTAGTGTAGAATCGACTGTCAAATTTTTGAATTCTAAGAAAGTGATAATCTGGGGCTCAAAGAATCTTTTAGATTCCCCTTAGATTCCTCAAAGATTCCTTCCTCCAAGTCCTCTGCAATCTGCTGCTCAGATCAGGAAACTGACTGTGTCATCAGGTTCATGTCGTCGAGAGGTGCAAGATTGACATAAAGTTTGTCCATTTTGGACACTGCGAAAATTTCACCCTCTTGGAAATTTTGCTCAGTCATGGTTCCACCTACATAAAAATTAATTACAAAATTAACTTTGCCTTGTTTTTCATGCCCACTCCTCGTTCCTCCATCTGCCTCGGTGCACTAGTGAAAATGAAGGTTTATATCAACTTCTGGGTGGATATTTCCATGTGGGTTGGTTGGCACATTGGTTAAGATCTCTGAATTTGGTGGAGGAGGTTGGGTTGTCAAACCCCACCTCCTCCATGTTTAACCTTTTTTTTTTTTGTTTTAATAAACTCTGCATGCATGTTTGGGGGTCGGGTCTGCATTGGGCAGCCCGCCCCCATAACATTCATATTTCATTTGGTGTGCTACACATTTTAGTGGGGCGGTTTGGTTGTTGCATTAAAGTTTTGTTAGTACATTGGTACCATTTTGGTGGTGGCGCATTACATGAGGCCGCCCAGTGGGGGCCAGCCCACGTGGGTCGAGTAGGTTCAATTCCCTCCGGCCTCGCACTCTTTACATGGCACATGGTTAAGGTTGGGGGGGTTTGGGCCAGGTCCACCGAAGGTGGCCCTGTTGTGGCCAGCAACAACCCCCCTTTTTATTTAGTTTTAGTAATAAAGCTAAATAAATGGGGACCCTTCTAAAAAATAAAAACTAGCACTTATGTTTCCCTTTGAATAAAACATGCTATCATAAACTTAGGAAAACACCCGCAAAACAAAAAAAACTAAGTTTTATGATAAGTTCCGAATAAAATCGTTCTGTTAACAATAAAACATCGCATTGCAAAGGGTAATGGGGAATATCATATACACAAGCTATCCGAAATTGCGAAAACGCGATGCGAGATCGTGCGCATTGAAAATCCATTGCGCATCGCAGATTTTATACTCCGCAAGTATCACCTAAGGTAAAACATCCCGATCCGGCGATATGCGATAAAGCATCTCGCAAATCACATCTCGCATAATCATAAGGTAATGAATGATTGTTAACAAACGGATTAGCGATATTGCGATCTGCGATATTGTGAAGCAAATCGCAAAATCGCTTTATCGCAGATCTGTAGGGCTCATCGTTCAATAAAGCATTTCTCGTAATCTGATACCAAGTTATGGACATTAATGTCAATTTAATGGTTAGTTGGTGGTCATTTATGAGATAAGATTTAGATCTGATCAAAAGGTTATTTCATGTAGGGTGATATATCATTTTGGCATTAAGAGCTTTCCCGTCACCTTACCTTTTACCATTATTATTTCCTTGCTTGTAAATTTGCAGGAGCGGCAAGAAGAGTAATATATGCAGCAGTGTGCAGAACGTAATGGGAAAAAAGTGAAAAGCTCTGGTTGCAGAAGACAAAGAAATGACGCCCTTATACACAGACACCACCTGTAACAAAGATGTCGGCATAACTACTTGGGAAGGCATTATAGTTTACTCGAAGAATAAAATCCCAGGATTATGGAGGTTAAAGCAACAACAGACTCACGCGGGTCGTTTGAGACGTCAATTACTGAATTTGCATGTTCATTCTTGCACCGAATAGCAGCAAGACCGAAGATTCTTCTATGCACGGACATGGTCAAGTGGGTACTAGACAGTGCTGATATAATAGACAAACAATTCAAGACTCGAGGCCAAGACCTCATTAGGTCATTCATTGCACAAAATTTAAGGCTTATGTATCATCTACCAAAGCCACAGGCAACCTACAACAAGTAGTTCGTGGAGAAGTTTGCCAAAGAAAATGAAAAGTTGGCAGAATGCACCAAAAAACTGGTTGGTAAGGGAAGAACCATTGAAAAAGGGCAAAGCGTGCTGACCAAGCCTCGTCGAAACCGCGAAGGAGGCAAAAATAGCACTTGGAAAGCCCGGATCAAAAAAATAAAAGAGTTTCTGATGCGCTAATCACGCATCGCTGGGCGAAACCCCTCGAGAAGGAAAGCCCCCAAGCGTTTAGTCCCCTATAAGTTGGAAAACCGCAGAGAAAAGCATTAAAGGCTAAAAGCGGGACCCACGCTCTAAAACCGACAATATTTAACAGGTAAACCCTTGAGCAGTAAGCGTAAGCGGAGTTGGCTGAAACTTAGTGATTCCATTCAGAGCTCAACGCGTGGTAGCAAAAGAAGCCACTACAACGGCAAGCAACGTCATTGACTGTGTCAATGAAAACCTTCACAGAGCAAACCTCATATCAGAAACTGCTCCCAGATTCCTCCCAAAGGCACAACAACTATAGATGTTTTGGACACAGAAAGTTGAGGAAAATGCAGAGTCTATCAAGAGGTTAACCAAGTTAAACTGGAATACTTACTGGCAGTACTTGGTTAATCGCACAGTCAATGCATGACTCTCAAATGCCTCACGAACTTTGCCGAAAAGACAGCGCCATCACTTGCCGATTATATTTTCGCAGGACAACTAAAATCAGAGGTCGGCCAACCGACCCTCCTCAAGCCGATGCTGAATGCTTTGGACCACAGAGAACAGATACATAGATAGTTAATTTCCAGATTCAATTTTAGTTTTAATTTTGATTAATTTTTGCCTTAGATGAGGACGGTTATTTAAACCTCCTCCTATATTTTTGTAATAAACTATTTTTAGTATTTAGGAAGTAGTATTTTAACCCCTCTCATGTATTTAGAGAGGGGTCCTAAAATTTGTCAAAAACATTTCCTTAGAACATGCACTTTTGCACCCTTAGAGGAGGTTTTGATAAATGAATGGAACGAGATTTATTGATATCTGTGTTTAATATCTGCTATTGAAATGCACTTTCATACTTTTAGTAGATGTTGAATTAGGAAGAGATAGATCTATATTGTTGATGCTCATGAGTAAAACTTGTTATCAATGGTACTTTTATCTCTTAATGATTTCTACTTATGTGTCAAAGTAATATTTTATGCTCAGTTATTTATATATGAAAGTTTGAATGTTTGAGTTATTATTTGGCACTTTTGTACGGTAATGACTATTCTGTTTATGCTCAATATATGAGTCACTTATTATGCGATATGCTTCTCACAATTGTTTTGGATAACTTTTTATACGAAACAATTCATTTTTATCGAATTCTTTTCTTGTAGCGATTGAATGATCTTTATTACCAATTGTTGTTATAAATCATTTTAGATCGCATGAGTGAAAAGTTGAATCCTGGGTTAGTTTTAGACTTAAATATTTATGTTCATTAGAATACAATTGCATTTTTAGATTAGACTTAGATTAAAAGCATTTTATTTAGAAATATTTAGAAAACAGAAATATCAATTCTTTTCAACACACATAAATTGGGAAACTGGTCCCATTATCCCCAGTTGGACCCACCATCCCAAACGGAAAAGGCGTTGCTTTCAAAGTCCGGACCGGGTGGGTATCCCTCTTGTTGTAGACCCGATTTTTGGGGCTTCAACATATTTAGCGCTAGAAGGAGGGCTCCGAACTATGAATGGCTAGTAAATCCAAATCTAAATACCATTATGAGAGTAAATCGCCCTCAACCTCTCCCCTGACTTTTCCATCGCATTCCAAATCTTTAAATCCTAAGCGAGAAGTTGAGAAAACAATAACCACTACCACTAACCCAAACATTTCAGACAAATCTACAATTGAACCTCCTGAAGTTGAATCTTTGATTCATAAACTTCAAGGATTCTCTATATCACCTCAAAAGTCTGAAATATCTCAAGGTAGTATGACTTCGCAATACAATCCTTCTCATCTTTT
Source organism: Pinus taeda (assembly GCA_000404065.3). NCBI lineage: Eukaryota > Viridiplantae > Streptophyta > Pinopsida > Pinales > Pinaceae > Pinus > Pinus taeda. The sequence continues at coordinate 258,330 of APFE030469005.1, forward strand.
AACCAGATTGTAGAGTGAAAAGTTTGGTATTGAACCAACTGAATTACCTCTACCTAAAAGGAAAGGAGCAAGGAAATCACCTCAAGGGTTTGATAGTGAGACTCTTTCATCATCAACATCCATTCCGACTTCTCTATTGCAAAGTCAACCATCCACCCCTCCACTTCAAATAGTTGTCCATCAGAGTACTGGAACTTTAACATCCTCATCTCTTCCGCAAGGAACTTCGTCCGCGCTTTCCTCTGTTAGTAGTTCAACGATGGCCCAAACCCCATGGAATAACCTAGGGGCAGTCTTAATGCCTAACCCTTTAAGTCAGTTACCGGACCATCCTGAAAAATGGCTGCCTAAGTTTAATCCTGAAGCAGGCATGCTAGTAGAAGAACACATTAACAACTTTATGTTATCAATACATTTAAATGGTGTTACTAATGAAAATGCTATTGTCTGACTCTTTCCTTATACATTACAAGAGGCAGACGGATCTTGGTATTTTTCATTATCATCAGGATCCATCACTAATTGGGACATTTTCCAAGAAAAATTCTCGACTAAGTTTGGCGATGATAGATCTACAGCAACACTGATCAATGATCTATCAAATCTAAATGTTGAATCAAGAGAACCAATCAAAGATTTTAACTCGCGTTTCAACAAGCTTTTGAATAAAATTCTGACCGCTTCTAAGCCTAGCGAAGAAGTTCAAAGTGAATGGTACATATCTACTTTACCATCGAACATAGCTATTTTTGTTGACAGGGCTACCAAGGCGACGTTAGCTGAAAAACATATCTTAGCTTTAAAAAAGAAAAACATATCTTATCTTTCCGTGTGTGTGTGTGTGAGTTATGAGATGATTGATACGTCTAACCTATGGCTTGAGTAGCCGTGACCTAGGCCGTCAAAATCACTTGGGGATCACAGGTAGCCTGGGCCACACCAACCCTTAGCATGGTTGGATTTTTGCCCATGGAGTTTCAAACCTGTGGCCTTTACACCATAGAGTGCCTTAAAAGAACACCTTGTCACCATCTACTCTATGTTGCGTGGGTTTTTGCTAAATTATATTATATATATATATATATATATAATAAAAATGCCAAGCACATATGTATTCAACTATATGTATTATCGGCCTCGAGGATTAGTTCAATTGATAGAGTTCTCATTGCTCAAAGCACCTCAGTAATGTGAGGTCACAGGGTCAATTCTCCTTGATGTCCTTAAGGTTAGGCTCTGCTAATAAGCCAACAGGAAGTGATCCTTTCGAGTCGATTTGCTCAAATATTTCTTAAAAAAAAACTAAAATAACTGTATGTAATATCCATGTTTTAATAAAATAAAAAATAAGAATATCTTCATATATAGAGGTGTAAAATTTATATATAATATAAATAGTGTTATTATTGTTGTTAAATTTGGAAACTTCTATTAGATATAAAAGAGATTTACATAGATGTATCTCTTACCATAGTGGTTTTTCACTGGGGAAACTAGACCAATGGCGAAAGAGTAAAGATTTGGACCAAAAATTGACAAAATAACAATACTGACTATACAAACTATGGCCAACATCTTTAACATTGATGACATAAACATAGACTAGATGTGTAGAAACAATAAATTGAAAATGAAAAAAATTAAACATAGAAAGCATATTATTCCAACAATGACATATCAAACTAGTGAGACTACGAGCCATAAAAGTATCATAATATGGGGTAGACACTTCAATGGGTTCCACAGGGGGGCATGGTGAGGTAGGACCCTTGCCACGCTTTAGAATAGCCTCTATCTGAGTAAGCCTCAAGGCCATATCTCGATGCTTAAGGCCCATGTCCCAATGCTCCAGTTGTAGCTCTTCCAACTGCATTGAAAGCCCTCTTTTGGCTTCCGTGGGAAAACTCTCTCTGCGTTTGTCGACATAGAGGTAAGTCTTTCCAATCAAAATTTATCAGTGGTAGAAGGTACAACGCAACAAAATATTAAGCAAGGAGGGTGTCTTAGGTAGGACACAATTTTTCCTGCAGCAGGTGCTGGGACAAGTTAGGGTTAGATATTGGCACAATATGGATACTCAAGGTGTCTCAAATTTATCTACTAGATTAGATGAATAATTCACATGCCTAGCAAATTCAACATCGACGAATGTTTGGTACATTGATAGCAAAGCTTTAGCTCATATGGTTGGAGTATGAGAATGTTTCTTGAGTTATCAAGAAGAACAAATGGACTTCCAAATAACTATGGGAAACAAAACGAAATGTACTCCAGTAAGGAGAGGCACCATAAATTTTTAGACAGAAGCAGGGACCAACATCTGAGCCACCAATGTTTTTCATGTGCCAAGATTAGGAATGAACTTAATTTCAGTGTCCCAGTTACAGGACAAGGGATATGATGTATACTTCATAGGAATGAAGGCATGCGTCAAGCATCCAGGTTGGAAGAAGAAAAAACAGATTGGGGTTTGAAGCGGGTTTGAAGCAACAAGTTGTATAAGTTATAGCTCGAATCACCAATGGCACTGACAGGCAACAACTATAATGGTGAGAAGGAGCGAAATGAATTATGACATAGGCGAATGGGGCACTTACACCATGGAGCACTGAGGATGCTCAAAGAGACTGTTACAGGGGTACCAATCCTTAGTAGTGAACGTGATGACTTGTGCAGAGAATGTGTGCTAGAAAGTACGCTAAAGCAACTTTTTCCAGACGTAACAATAGAGTAGAGTGTGTATTAGGATTAATACACTTAGATATTTGTGGTCCTATGTCCACAAGGGCTCTTAGTGGTGGCGAATCCTTCGTCACCTTTATCAATGATCACTCCAAAAAAACCTGGATCTATTTCTTAAAGACCAAGGATGAGGTCTTTGATTGTTTCCAAGAGTTTAAGGTTCTTGTTGAAAATATGATAGGGAAAAAGATAAAGGTATTGTGTTTAGATAATGGTGGAGAATATATAGACAAAGACTTCGTAGATTTTTGCGTAAAGGAGGGCATCAAAAGAGAGTGGACAACTCCATATAATATGAAGCAGAATGGGGTAGCAAAACGGAAGAACAAAACTATTGTTGGGGTAACCAAAGTTGTGTTGTATGATCAAGATCTACCTAAGTATCTATGGGCAGAAGCTTGCAACACAACAATATATATCCAGAATAGAACTCTTCATAGAGAATTGGGGAAGAGAATGCCTGAAGGAGTCTTGACAGGGAAGAAGCGAAAAGTTAGTCATCTCCGGATATTTGGAAGCATGGCTTATTGTCACATTCCAAATGAGAAACATAGTAAACTGGATCAGACTGCAGAAAAAAGGGCATCTCGTAGGATACAATGAGACCTCAAAGGCATACAGAATCTACATTCCTAATAGTAGGAATATTGTAGTAAGACGGGATGCAAAGTTCATGGAAGATAGAGTTTTCATAAAATATCGTGAGATGCCTGTAGAAGATCAGTCAGAAGATGTTCCGTTAGTCCAAGAGTAGCAGGGGCAGCAAGAAGGAAAGGCAGGAGGACATACACCTGGAACGAGTACAGTGACCAGCACTAGTATCTCCTCAAAAGGAGGAAATGCAGATGATTCTCAACAGACAGATCGACAGGATCAGGAGGAAGTGTTGGTTGAGCCTTCCACCACCAGTGGTAGAACTAGCAGAGAAGTACGACAGACACTGAGGGACGCAAAGGAGTTTGTTGGAGCTCCTAGAGCTGAGAAGAGGCAACGTAGAGAACCAGATAGATACCAAGCATTGGTAGCTTAGGTTGAAGAACCCTCTAGTTTTCAGGAAGTTGTTCAACACCAAGTATGGGTGGATGCCATGGTGGAAGAATACAATTCCATCATGACGAATGATGTCTGGGAAGTAGTCCCTAGCCTAGAAGATAGATCAGTGGTATGATCACGATGGATCTACAAGATTAAGTATGCTGCAGATGACATCATAAATAAGTACAAGGAAAAGTTCATGGCAAAGGGGTATGCTCAGAAAGAAGGAATAGACTATGAAGAGACCTTCACCCTAGTTGCTCGATACACTTCTATCATATCTGTTATATCCCTAGTAGCTCAAATGGGATGGGAGATTCACCAGATGGATGTCAAGTCAACATTCTTGAACGGAGTGATAGAAGAGGAGGTGTATATAGAACATCCTGAAGGCTTTGAAACTCATGAGAAGAAAATTCATGTTTACTGGTTAAAGAAAGCCCTGTACGAGATCAAGCAGGCACCCAGAGCATGGTATGGCCGGATTCATAGTTACTTGCAGTAGTTGGGATTTTTTAAGAGAGATGTTGATCCCAATCTCTACTATTTGTTTTTAGAGAATGGGGCACTTAGTCTGGTACTATATATCAATGACCTGTTCCTAACTAGGTCATCCAAGCTCATCCAGGATTGCAAGAAGAATCTTGAAGCCGAATTCGACATGAAGGACTTGGGATTAATGCATTATTTTTTGGGATTGGAAGTTTGGGAGAAGAATGGGGAGATCTTCCTTAGACAAGGAAGGTATGTTACAATTTTTTTGAAGAGATTCAAAATGCAGGATTGTTGACCCATGGCTACTCCCATGATCACCAATTGGAAGAAAATAGATGCATCAAAAGACAAAGAAGTAGATCCCACCTTATACAGGTAGCTCATTGGGTCGCTTATATTTCTGGTCAACACTAGGCCAGACATTTGTTTTGTCGTCAACACTCTTAGTCAGTTCATGGTGGAACCAAAAGGGTGCACTGGGCAGCAACATGACACATGCTTAGGTATGTACGTGGAATAATCAGATATGGGTTGAAGTACTGTAGAGGGGAGGACGTCAGTTTGAATGGGTTCACTAGTGGAGATTGGGCAGGTAATTCAATAGACCGAAAAAATACCTCAAGGTACTGCTTTAGTGCTAGATCAGGGATGATATCTTGGTGCAACAGGAAGCAGAAATCGGTAGCATTGAGTTTAGCAGAAGCAGAATATATGGCAGTCACCACAACTATGTGCGAAGCCATATGGCCCAGAAAATTGCTTGTGAGCTTATTCACAAAAATGATGGAAGCGACCAAGGTTTATTGCGATAATCAAAGTTTTATCAAACTCTATGAGAATCTAGTATTTCATGATCGGTCAAAACATATAGATATCCGTTGTCACTTTATCAGAGACTGTGTTCAACGTGGGGCAGTACAATTACAGTATGCCCCCACAGGAGAGCAGGTGGCTGATATACTCACAAAGGATCTTAGAAGAGCTAAATTCACTCAATTCAAAGAGCAGATAGGTATGGTTGAAAATCCATTTCAGTAGAAACAACAGTTTGCAGTGCAGGGATAGTTGGCAGTGGCAGTGGCAATAGCAACATAGTTGCAGACATTCAGAGGGAGTTGTAATACAAATGTAGCATTGGCAGTGATAGTGTCAAAGGCAACAATACAGTTGCAGCAACAACGCAGTAGTTGGTGGACATCATGTCAGACATCAGCGTTGTAGAGGACGGTGCTTCAGAGTCAGAGCAGTAAGCAGCAATAGTATATTGCCAAAGCACATTTCTCACTAAGAGGGAGTGTTGATTTGGGGTAGCATCGGATGTGCTCTAGGCCTCAAATTTTGCAGGGAGGCTTGGGCAAATGCATTCCAAAGAACCCAGAAACCGTTTTGGGAAATTCCACTTAGAGACGATTATATTAAAATAATTAATATTTTTAATGAGGTTCCTTAGTCTAAACTTAGGAAAATTAAAATATTAATATTTTTAATGGGGTTCATAAGTCTAAACTTAGGAAAATTAAAATATTAATGGGTATTAATCTAATTATGGGTGAATCTTCTAGAAAAGATGGAGATTAAGTCAAAATGATCTAAGCATTTGATTAGGAGTTAATCTAGGTCATTGGTTGTCCAAGAGGAAGATATAAGAAGGGGCTTGAGGATCATTTGGAAAATACACTAGAGGTAGATACTTAGTTACCCGAGTAAGATCGATTTTCTCACTGGTCGACGTTCAACAAGAGAAAATTGATTCAAAGGGAGAGTTGCAAGTGAGGCAGAGAGAGAGAGGGCATCGACACATTCAGAGAGTACAAGGTAGCGAGATGCAGAGCAGGAACAAGGTGATGTAGAAAGAGGCAACGCAAAGGCAGTTTGACACAGACCCTGCGTGGGCAGCGTGGCATTGATCCTGAGAGAGCAGTTTGACGCAGATAGGATCAGAAGGTTTTCGGGGAAGAAGAAGTGCTTCATCCGGGATAAAATTTGGTGAAGAATTGTCTGTAAAATCTCTCATTATGTAAAATTTTGTTTGCTGTAATTTATATAAGATAATTTGTTGAAGAATAATAAAAACTCTCATTTGTTGCACCAGTTTTCCCACATTGGGTTTTTATGGGGATGATTGTCCAAAAATAACTGTGTCATTGTAGTTCTATTTGTGCCAATGTATTTCCTTACATTTACTTTCTACAATGTTTTAATTGTGAAGGCTGCAGTAGAATATATTTTGGTATTTGCCATAAGAATACTGTAGATAACTTATTTTTGAGGTAATAAGTAGAAGAAATAATATTAATCATTGCAGTAGGATTTCTATTTAGAATTTTTCACACTCAAGAAACCCAAAATAACCCACGAAGGGTTTGGCCAAAGCTTGACCCCGCAATTTCGATCCCCTTGAGCTTAACTAGCTTTCTAGTTGGGAAATTCGGCCTCCTGAATAATCTGCTGCTGAAATGCCTCCAAAATATCTGCAAACCTTGTTAGAAGGCTTCCCAAGCCTTCCCACCAATTCTCCACCTTAAATTTCCTTATCTCCCCAGACTCCCAGAATGCTTCTACCAATGATTGTGCAGTCCCTTCGCTGCTATGGCTCTCTCTGCTGCTGCAAATCGACCTCTTGTTGTTGGGATTATGCTGAAGAAGAACTCCCTCCTTGGGCTGGCACATGAAGTCCACCGACACAAGGGTTGGGATTTCCGCTCGGAAACACCTAGTGTGCTGAACAACACTTGCAGACTTGGCTCATTGCTCAAGCATGCTCTTGTTAAAGGCAAATTTGAAAATGATGAATGATAACAAAAAATGAGATCTCCTCCCTCTTTTATCGCATTGCCTTCAAGGCTGCCCTTGTGGGCCCACATCGACTTCCACCCACCTTCTTCGAGCCAATGAAGCATATTCTCCCTGTGGGCTGAAAATGCCTTTGTGGTGGCCCCCACATTTCACCAAAGCCACAATGTTTCCCTGAGCCTATAGTTGGAGTGCCTCTTAGGCCAAAAATCACATATGGGTCCCCTAGGCCCCCTTTTTCCTAAGTGAGATAATGTGAGTACCAAAATTGATCAAAATTTCAATATTTCCTTAGTGAAATACCAAGCAGGGATATCACATAAGGAACCAACATCCAAAATGCGAGCTACACATGCAAGACCACATAGAGCATACTATACATACAAGACCATACACTATGGCTACCAAACCTTAACAATACACCAATGTTTAAAATGAATGTATAAAGTAGTGCAATTGAGGACGAACAACCAGAGTACTTGCTTAAAAATGCTTTGGAGGGATAAAACTCTGTTAGAGTGCGGACTCCACTCGTCTCCACTAGTATAGTTGGTGCAGGTGTAGCTTCCTTGAGGCACACACCACCACTCAACTTTAAAACTCCAAGATATTGTCTTTGTTACTCTGTGCATGCAGGTCCAATAGTCATCTAAGATAATGGCAGAGAACCAAAAGATGGGCTCGTCAGGGAGGCGAGGTCAGGAGGACCTAGTCCTGCCCCTTTGTGGATTATGGAAACACCAATTTGACAATGAAAAATAGTTACAAGGTTGGAATGAGTACAAAGCAGGAGGAAGCAACTAATCACAACTAGAATGGCCTTATTTCCACTTGCCTTAGACATCTCCTTGTTTCTTGTGGGAAACTTCTTTCAATTGCCAACTCACAACAATGAATGCGATGTGAGATATGTCATGGCATGACAGATCATAAGGTTGGAGGGATAATCAACTAGAGGGTGGGATGACCATGCCTCCCCCCTCAATTGGGTGGGGTGACAAGGATGGATCCATTCGTCCCTCCATCTCTTATGTTTGTCATCCCATCAATAGAATATAAATAAGTTATCGCTAGTTATTATTATAGATTATTATAAACTTTAAGTATTTCCATTAGTTCATAAATTAAAGAATTAACCCCTATAATAATATTCAAATTAATAAATAATATCATTAATATTAATTAATTATCTCATTAAATATTCAGTTTAATAAAATGATATCTATTATAATATTAATATTTATTAATTATTATTAATTAATTTTTAATAACTAATAAATAATAATAATTCAATTCAATTATATGCTTATAATCTTATTAATATATTGTTATTTTTTATTAATTATCATAAATTATTAATTAATCAATTAGTTTAGATTATTGACAAAAAAAATATTTGAAAGAAAGGAAAAATATTTGAAAGAAAATGTTATTATTATAAAAAAAATAAAAATAAAAATAAAATAAATAAATATAAAATATATAAAAAATAATAGAAAATTATTATTTTTATTATGAGAAAATTTAATTTTAAGAAAAATTTATATATATATATATACATAACAATATATATATTAATAACAAGAAATTTCACCTTTACTTTTTATTAGATTAATTCCATCATAAAAAATAAATATTAATATGAATAAAATTAAAATCACCTGAATTTATTAAAAAAATTTCTGATAATATTAATTACTGAGCAGCCGACCTTCTTTTTTCCCTTTAATCAAATCAGCGGACCTTCTTTTCCTTAAATCATAACAAGCTTACCTCATTACTATTTATATCTTACTTTTAAGTTTTTCTTCTATCATCATTCAATAATAGTCCTGATGATGGATCTCTGTTGGGATTTGAAACGTTGAGAGATCTCTGTTGGGATTTGAAACGTTGACAGAAAATGGTCTTTACTGTGGGTTCTCCATTTACTAAGTTAGATAAATAATATTATTAAGAAACGATATAAATTCATCTTAAGTTTTGATCTACCAAGTATTATGGAAAATCAATTTTTTCAAAATGCAAACATTTCCTCAAATTTTACATTATAAAAACTTTACATCTTAAAAATTTAATACCTCGTAAATTTAAAATAAAACTAAATTTAATATAATATTGTTTATTTATTCACGACCCATCTTTCCAACGCTACACCATAAAACACACAACTCCATATAAATATAATTATCAATCATAAAACAATTACTTAAAAATATCATAAAAATGAAAACACTACTTAAAACATTTCCGTATTCTAAATAAACACATAAAATGTCCACCATTCCTCCCTTCTCAATGCTGTCTATTTTCCTATTTCTGCCTCCAAATTTCAAATTGTTGCTGACACGGAACCCCTCGTCGACTTAACGCCAAAACTTGCTACAACTGATAACATAGAAAAATTTATTAATTAAATTAACTTGCTAGACAACATAGAATTTAGTTTTTAAAAAGTACGACATAGAATTTACTAAATTAAAGCAAACCGTGCATACAGACGCCACCGGATAGAAGGCACGAATCCATTATCCAAAAACAACACAGAGGGCACTGGCTGTTGGCAGAAGCCGAGAAGCTATGGTCATGGCCACGACTGTACTACTTGTGTGTCTTAGTCTTTTTATTCATGTCTTAAATACAGAACAGTCCCTGCGTCTCCGTCTGCCTTTAGAAGATGCCAAAGCCGAAAATACATTAAATTCAGAGTACTACAGACCATTAATAGGAATTGTGACTCACCCAGGTGATGGAGCTCGTGGAAAGCTCAGCACGGCACCTAATGCTTCATACATCGCCGCTTCTTATGTCAAATTCGTAGAATCGGGTGGTGCCAGGGTTGTTCCTTTAATCTACAACGAACCCCCAGAAGTTCTCGAACAGGTGATTTTACTTATTTCCGCGGGTTTTTTTGATTTGATGGTATTTACATAGCTTCTGCAGCCTGAGATTTGCAGAGATCACGGCCCGAATGTTTTGCATATGGCGTTCGTTTGGCTTTGCTGATAAACCCAACTTTGGCACTATAAGAAAGAATCGTGTTGGATATGCATAAATGAATTTTGTTCGAAGAATTTAAGGCATGTTCGTTTGGTTTCACGGATAAATACAATTTTGGCACAATAAAAAGATTTTGTTGGATATGCATTAATAAATTTTATTCGAAGGATTCAAGACATTACTGCTCAGAGTAAATGAAGGCAAGAATTATAAAATCTAGGATTCAAGACAAAACTGCTCAGAGTAAATGAAGCCAAGAATTACAGAATCTGTTTGTTGATGTTTGAGATTAAATACAGTTAAAAACTTGATCAGAGCAGTAATTGAGAGTTTAAATTGTTAGTATATTGCCAGCTACTTCTGAATTCCAGGTTTTTGGGGTATAGAACCAAGGGATCTACTAGTAACTAGCTATCTAAAGATAAAATTTAACCCAAGTTAGGAAATTATTTTTTGTATTTTTTATTTTTATAAATGTGAAAATAAAAGAGATTTAATAAACTTCAATGGATGGTTGCTGTAGTGAGGCTTGGCTTGACCTTGCTTTTACCTTCTAGAGCATTGGATCGTGTAATGTTCCTATTTAACTAAGTTGCAGGAAACGTTGGAGAAGGGTCCGTTTCCGGCCGGAAACGAAACGGAAATGAGGAAACTTGTACTGTACGGCCTGGAAACGCATTTCTGGCCATACTGGCCCGTTTCTCGAGGAGGAAACGTGGCCAGTATGGTCGGAAACGCATTTCCAGGCTGTACGACGGAGTTTCCTCTTCTAACTTGACTTTTTCTTATTTTTATTTTTTATTTTTTTGCTTCTAATTTTTTATTGGGTGACTAAAATATCTTCTAGATGCCTCTCAAATTATAAAAAAGAGGATTTTTTTGAGTGGGGCAGCGTAATGTTCAAGCCTATGGCCCTAGTGTTGATATGCAGTTCATGGTAATGTTAAATTCTTAAAGTAATTCTTTTACTTAAATTTTTAACATTACCATGAAATGACTCAGGATGTTTGAAAATGGTTTCGCCCTCATTGGATTTCATATGGAGAAAGTAGAATTTTAGATCTCACTCAAAATCCAGCAGACTTATCTGTTTTTCAGGATTTCAGGATTGGGGGGATTGCAATGTTTCCATTGGATTTTGTCATGTACTAGGGTATGGAACTTGTATTTAATCAAGAGAACCAAGCCCTCTATGCAGGGGAGACTCCCAATAATCAAGAGCACGTAGGATACTAGGGTATGGAACTTGTATTTAATCAAGAGCACTAAGGTCTTTCGACTATGGAGGAGGAGACTCCCAATCAAGCACAAGACAAGAAATTAGAAATTTCTGGTGGTTGATTTTGGATATTGCTATTTTCATTATGTGGTCATTCACGAGTAAATGTGATGTAAATTTAGAGACTTATAGTTTATGCATTGACAATTGACAATTTAATCATAATGTAATAAATTAGAATGTATCATATATGCTTTATGATTGCACATATTTCTTAAATGTCCTTATATATATATTGCATTTCCCCGTTTCCAAAATTTGGGGGGGGTCACGTTTCATACCCGTCCCTGTTCCGGAAACTCGTACCCGTTTCCCCGTTTCGTGCAACTTAGGTTCCTAAACAAGAATGTAAGTGATATCCAAAGCATGCAAACAATCCAACAATCATAAAAACTAAATATACATTAAACACCCATGGAAACACTGGAAATAGAGAAATGCTGAGCCATTTTATTACTTCTTCATGAGAAAATACAATAGTGAAATAGAATGGTGCACCTGGGCTTGTCTCAATGGACAAGCTTGACAAAACCTAGGTGAGAAAATGCTAAACTGAACGCTGCTACAACTGCTTCACCAAACTAAAATGCACTGCCCCAAAAAACTCCTTTGTTTGTAGCCTTCGAAGGGATGGAATCACTGCTTCCCGTGCTCAGAAAATTATGAGATTGCAGCTCCTTGCTCCTTGGCCTAGACCCAAAAAAACTCACGAAGGAATGGGCCAAATGTTGACCTCGGAATTTTGGCCCAATTTTCCCTGAGCTCCTCTAGCTGCTGGTTGAGTTGGGACCCCTGTTTGACCCCTTATATCTGCACAGAAAATTCTATAAATTTAGGAGTGTGATCTTTGCCCAAAACCCAGAAAAACCAAGAAAGGGTTTCCCTTGGTTCAAACCTTAAAAAATTGACCCTTCACAGCTTGACCCTCCTCCAATTTTGAATTCTATTGCTGTGACTGATCCTGCCAATCTTTGCTCTCCCAACTCCAACAATTCTCCTCAAATGGCCCTCCAAGTGATCTCCTACTTTTTTCGGACAGCTCCAGCTTTACAATTCCTTCCTCCAACTCCCACGTGAGCCTAGTGATGGCTCTCTGCGCAGACCCAGGTAACTGTAAATCGGGCTGCTGGGATGTTGGCTCTGCTGGCTCCAAACTCGCAAGAAAGGCTGGCCCTTTGTTGCTCTCCCAATCCTCTAACTCTCCTGGCAAATGCTTGATCACTAATAGCTCCAAACTCCCCTTGCGTATTTTCTAGCTAGCCAGAAATATGCACTCCCTGTTGTGGCTAAATGGTAGTGCTGTAGCACACTCCTGGAACTCGTGAAATACTTATGGATTTGCCTCTCCAGGGCGGGCACGGATGGTCCTCCGAAGTAGAGGTTGAATCTCTTGCTTGAGAGATTCGTGGCTACACAGTTGGTTGACTCAGCTAAATAACAGAGCGAACAATCAAGTAATTTTGATTGCAAGGTGTAAGAATGAATCCAAAATGAGAGTTGCTTCCTCCTTATAACTCCTTGGGCCTCCCTAGCCTCATGTGGGCCCCTCCATCCACCTATTCGACTTTCTCTCCAAGCTATTTGAATGGGGCAATTTGAACTCCCATGTGGGTGGCCCCCACATTCCACTAGCAACCAAATAAAGTCGAATTGCCTGCTAAGTCCCTAAGTTGAAAATTATGGGTTCTCTTTCTTAGCCAAAATTGTGCAAAATTGTGTAGCAGCACCCTGTTACAAATGTGTTTGAGAAGGGACATGACAGATTGCCATCATAACCCTCTCTTGTTCAGGGAAACAATGTATTCTGTATAGGAAGAACACCTTTAGTAACCACACACAACCAGATCAAAGATCATAATGCCATTTTTTTTACGTGGTTAAAACCCTCTAAGAGGAAAACAATCCACGACCCTAGCCAATTTGGCCACTTGAAACAATTTTATTATTGAAAAGAAAAGAAATATATATAAAAGAGTTACCACAATTTACTCATTATCCTTGACCCTCTATGCTCTTTAAATATAGATCATGGACCAATCGGGTGTTAGGCCATGGATCAATAGCCATTAGTATTGAGGAGAATATGAGCCGTCAGATCACTCTATGTTTAGAACATATCGTGACTGTCAGACTACAATGCAACTAATGCAAATTAAATAAACACACTTTTACTTGATAGACACATTAGACCAAGTAGAGCTTAACTAACCCCTAAATGTCTAAATATTCTAACATCCCCCCTTATGAACAACTTGGGATAGGATTGAATGACTTACAAAGGAGACACAATAGGAGAAGGAAGGATGCATTAGTTCCTATACCCCCTTAATAATAACTTCCTAAACTCCTAACATAGATTGAAGTTTAGAAAAAATTGCTTTTGTAAGAGACTTTGTGAAAATGTCCGCAACTTGATCATTTATAGGGAAAAAGAGCATTTCAATAACTCAATAATCAATGAGGTTTCTGATGAAGTGCAATTGTAGCTCATTGTGTTTGTTGCGCCGATGCTCAATTGAATCTTTGACGAGCTTAATGGCACTCTAATTGTTGCATTAGAAGGTGGTCAGATGTGTTGGTTGATGTAGCTCAGACATGTGTTCTAGCCTCAGATGGTGTTAGCGAGGCTAGGAACACAAGAGTGGAAAATATCTCCAAGCCTAGTTTATTTTATAAAGTGAAAATGTCTTAATTGAATTAATTAATCAAATTTTAATTATTTTCCTAAGTTTTAACTTAGGGAAATAGATTAATTAATTATTAATAATTGAGACATGATCGATTTTCCTCAAGAGACTTCTTGTAAAGTCTCTAAGTGATCTTAGCCATCGATTAGACCGTTTCAGATCTAGATCTTGGTCGTTGATTTCTCAACGAGAGATTATAAAGGAAATTGATGCGCAGTCTTGGAGATCAATTCATTGGAGTGAAGAGGGTGTAGTGATAGCGTGGGGTTTGAAAACAGTGAGGGTTTCAGCAACAGTTGAAGCAGTAAATATTTCTGGAATTTTCTTTCATCAGTATTCTTCCAGTTTTCGAGATCCAGAGGAATTCTCCCATAGTTATTATGTAGACAAGAGAGGTCGAGATTTCCAGGAGAGGCCGTACAAGTTGCCAGTTTAGCAGATCGAGATTTCTAGTTGCAGAGCGAGTTGCGGGAAATCAGTTCGATTATAGGGAAGGAGGATTGTAGGAATTGATAATGTGAATTGTAGGAGAGGCTGTGTCAAGTTGCAGAGGGAGGCTGTGAGCGTTCTAGTGGTCAGATTGACTTGTGGAGGCGAATACATGTTTTTCTGGAGCTTTGTCGTGGTTTGGCAAGCAATTGTAATATTTATCAATTGCAGAATTTGTTGAAGATTAATAAGAAAACCCTCAGATATGGAGAACCGACTTTCCCTTTAGGGTTTTCAAGGGACTTTTTGTCCAAAAATATTGTGTCCATTTTGTGATTGGTTTTCTATTAGAGTTTCCGTAGTTTATTTAATTGGTGAAATTTGCAGTTGTGTTTTATTCGTTAGTTGCAGTGAATAATTTGTTGGGATAAATAATCTATTTAAAGATAGGAGAATAATAACTTGATTAACTGCAATAGATTTTTCACATGGTATTAGATCGAATTTGAGGATAGGAGGATTTACGCAGAACACAGGAAGAAAAAGTTTGAGTGGGTTTCTCTAGTTGTTGGAGGCAGAGAAATTCGTCAAAGTGATTTCTTGGAGATAGTTTCATTTGCCAGTTGCCAGATCGATTTTTTGGGAGGGCCAGTGCGCAATTCTAGTGGGCAGTGCGAGTTCACAAAGGAAGTGCGAGTTGCCCAGTAGCAGTCGAGATCACTTGCAGAGGGAGACTGTGAGGTTTTCCAGGTACTTTTTTTAGCTGGTAGAAGATATATTATTATTTTCTCTTGAGGCTTTAGTAATGGCTTCAACAAGGTTGAAGGATCAAGATAGGTTTGATGGTGCATCTAACTTTGGTGTCTGGAGAATCCGGTGCGTTCTTATTTTAGTAGAGCAAGGATTGATGGAGTTTGCTACGACACATATTGTACCAACAAATCCTATCCTGTTGCATGAGTACCAGAAAGATGATGCCAAGGCCAGGCGTATTATGCTAGAGGGGGTCAGGACCACACAGTTCCACATTTAGCAGAACAAGATATAGCTGAGAAGATGTGGGATGCCATCAACAAACTTTTCCATGATAAAAATATGAATAAGAAAATGATCATAAGAGAGAAGCTCAGAAGCACTAGGCAGAATAAAGGAGAAATGTTAAAATTGGGAACTAGGGCCAAATTCCACACGGGACATCTTATTTATGACAACTGATATTTTTCTTGGATTCCTCTCTCCAAGAGGTGTAGGATTGATCTAGAGATCATCCGATTCTGACATGTACAAATAAAGTTAGAAATTTATTTTGATTTTGGACAAATTGTCAAGGTCGGCTAGCAAATTAATGTAGGCTCAGTAGCCCTACAGTCACGTCTATTCATCCTCAACGTTAGCCTATAAATTCATGATACCTCACCCTCATTTAGACACACTCATCTTCACACATCTCTCTCTCTCTCTCTCCCCTTATTGATTGGGTACAAATTTCTGGTTAGTTTCTCTCTCTACACATGCGAAGGAAAGGAAGGCAAATTTTATGTTTTAGCATTGACCAAGTTTGACCGAATTTGCAGAAGGTTGTTTTGGGCTGCGTTGACCATCTTTGATTGTGTTTTCAGTGAGGAATTTTTGTTTGGGCAGGCTGCATTTTTGGGCATAGAAATCAAGGCAATCCATTGACTGTTTGACTAGCGTTGACTGTGGCTAGGGTTGACCATAGGTTGACTGTTTGACCAGACTTTGACTAGGCAAAATTCCGCTGATTTGAGGGCTGTTTCAACTTGATGTTTGGAGGCCGAAGTTGACTAAAGTCGATCGAATTGTTGAGGATCAAATCTGCCCTGTTGACCAACGTTGACTTTTCTGGTTAGTGCTCTTTTGCTGCTGTTATAAATTGTCAGAATTTGTAAATTGTACTATCTCTCTCAGCTGAACTATTGAAGACTATAATAAGAATTGATCAAGTGTTTCCCCTAATTGGGGTTTGTCCCTGATTGGTGCCACATCTTGTGTCCTCTTGTCTTGGCTTGTCTTCTACTGTTTATGTTTATGTTTTATCTACATTTTACTAGCATGTTGATGTGATTGCTAAACTGGATATTGATATTGGGCTAATAAAGAAATTGAAGTAAAATTGCTCTAAAGCATAGAACATACCATTGTTGCCTAAAATTAACATGGGATCAGAGTTGAGGTGAAGACAAAGCCCAAGCAAGAGTGAAAGAGCAATCACCAAAGACATTTGGACAAGGACAAAAGGTTCAATGGGTTCCTCATCCTACTTCCCGGCTGAAGACAAGCTGCATGATAAATCTGACTATCATGGATGGAAGATGTCTCTTGATTTGACCTTGGAAGAAAAAGAAGTGATGGATTATGTGCAGGGTAAAATCCCTGAACCTCCTTCAAGCGCCCCGGTTGCTGCAAAGACCAAGTACAATAGGGTTGAAGTCAAAGCGAAGGAGATTATTAGGGATTCCATTGACAAGCATCTAGTGGCCTATATCTCCGAATTGAAGACCTCCAAGGGGATCTACGACAGCTTGGTCTACATGTTCAAGGTTAGTAATGCTAATCAAATTCTATTTCTCAAGAATAAGTTGAAGGATATTAAGAAGGGCAAGGACGAGGACATTCAATCCTATTTCTTAAGGATTACTGTGATCAAGAATGATCTACTCTTGATTGGAGAAGTCATTCCTAACAGGGAACTTACTCTGAGCACCCTTGGAGGACTTCCACCTGAGTGGTATGTATTTAGAACCACTATACTCATCAATGATCAAATTCTAGGGTTTGAAGAATTGATGTTGAGATGCATTCAAGAAGAAACAAGAATGGTGGACCAAGAATTGCCTTCTAATAGAAGCAACTTGATTGCATTCTTCGCTCATGCCAAGAGGAAGAAGAATGCAAGTTCAAAGAAGCAAAGTCAAGGAAGACCGAGATTCAAAAACGGAAGGAAGGGAAGATGCTTTGTTTGCAATAAGTTTGGCCACTATGCAAGGGAGTGTCCTAATAGAAGGGATACACCTCGAGATGATGACTATCATAACAACCCTAGGGTTAACTTCAACAACAATGATCAAAGGAATGGTAGGTCCAATGGCAAAGGAAAAAGGAATGCAAGACATCAAGGAAATGGCCGACCCTCCAAGAAATCAAGGAACTTTAGTTATGAAGAATCCAATGTTGTTAACAATAAGCAAAAAGAATACTATCTTTTATCGGCCCTCTCCACTGTCTCTCCTCCAGACACTTTGGGAAATTGGGTGATTGATAGTGGTGCCTCAAGGCACTTCACTGGATACAAGGAAGCCCTCTCTAATCTGATAGAAAAGGAGACAAACTTGGAGATAATCCTGGGAAACGATTCCACCTATCCTGTGATGGGAGTAGGGAATGCTACCCTTTAATTGAATCAAGGTAATTCTATTCATTTGCAAGAAGTACTATATGTACCCGATCTCAAGAAGAACTTTGTGTCTCTTTCAGCAATGGAAGATAAAAGGATTCAAGGTGGCTTTTATCGATGGAAAGGTACGTGTTTGGAAAAGAAATTTTAAAGATGCTTTTACTCTTGGGTTCAGGGTTCACACTTTGTATCAAGTTTGAGGAAGTCCATTGGGAGCCATGTCTTGCGACACATCTCTACAGTCTGAGCTATGGCACTGGAGGTTCGCCCATCTTCATTATAAGGCCCTACTCGTGTGAGACAGATGGTGATAGGTGTGCTCGAGTTCAAAGTAGAGCATGAAGGTGTATGTCTGGGATGTGTCGAAACTCGAAAGAAAACTTACAAGGGGACTGTTAGTGTCAGTCTTTCCAGCCTTCCTCCAGTGATCAAATATGCTCTTACAAAGTGGTTTCAAAGTGTTAAGGTCAAATTTTATCATTTCAAAAAGTTTTCAAGTAAAATTTGGTCACTAGGCATTAGGTCTAGGGTTTGCTTTAACTCCTTCTAAAGTTGCCCAAATGCCAATCTATGTCACTATTCAGCTGACTCTATCATCATTCATAGGGTTTTCATTATCATGTCAATGTCTAATGAGTCATTTTACATCTTGTTCATGCTTCAGTTGTGTCTTGGCAAGTTCATTTCCCTCTCCCAGGGTTTTGAAGGCAATTTCTCTTGGACGGTCAAATCATTGGCAAAACTTGTTTCCTGATGTTCATACACCTTCCCCTATCCTTAAATTACCTTATCAAACACTTCCCATCCCTTAGATCCGCCAAATTCCACATTTTTCCACAAACCCTAGTTTCTAGCTACAACCTGGTAATTTTCTAGGTTGGGCCTGTGTTTTGCCTTTTTGGACCCTTTCCCCTCACTCAATCTCTGAGATTCCACTTTCCCCTGCTCCCCAACATCCCTCCCCACTCCCAAAAATTTCCCCAAGAATTTAGAAGCCCCCTATCCCCTTCATTTCGTTCCATTTCGACAAAATTCCTTGTTTCACACATCGGGACAAGTCGCACTCAAATGATGATCCAGAGCAATAAAAGATGAATTTTGGAAAACTGAGAGAGGTTTTTGTCCACAACATGCCAAAGAAGAAAATTATCCTTCACTTTTTGCACAGGAGTCATGGTTTGAGAGAAATGTCAAAGAATACCGTTGCCTCAGGAGAATCAAAGGCACCTCTGAAGTGACCTTGGGAAAATCAAGTTTTAGCCTAGCTTGGTTGGCCAAATGATTTTCTTGATGGGTAAAATGATAACTAGACACAAAGATATTTCCAATGAGCTATCATGAGCTCAATTTGGGGTTGAGGAAGGCATTCAAAAGTT
>APFE030469005.1:277600-299674 GCA_000404065.3 Pinus taeda
TGAGGAAATGTTGCCAGATTTGACTAGTTCAGCCCAGAAATTCCAGTTTTGACCTTTTTCGACTTTCTGAGGTTAATGGTGATCTTAATGGATGTAATTGTGACACTTTTTGGATACTTTTACTCTTGTTTATCTTTTCTAGAAGATTCATTCATGAAATAGGTGAAAATTAAATGAATGAATTGGTTTCCTAGTTTATAGAGGCAAGTTGTTTTGACTTCCTAGTTTGTAGTGCTAAGTTTAGAAGTGGTTGAAACAGCTCCTAGAAGGATGAGCTCGACCCCTAGAGGCAAGGAAAGGTGCTAGCTTGCCTATATTATGTATTTTCTTAGTCATTTTGAGAGGTTGGAAGGTTGGACTCTTGAGGGAGAAGCTATCATTGTATTATTTCACTGTATCTCTGCAATTTTTTGGCTAAGGAAGACCAGGGTTTTGCAGTCCTTTTTGGGATTCTTGTGGTTACATGTATTGATGGTGTGTTTCTCTATGTACCTGTAAGTGTGTTATGTGAATCATTTCCTTTCTTTTCCTTCTGCACATTAAGAAAACGAAGTGTTAAAGTAAGAATTCATGACTGTCATGCTCTGCTTTTAAGTTTGTTTAATTTCAATGTTTTCTACTGTTTAAGGAGAATTCAAAGTTATTGTTTGCTCTCCTTAACTCCTCACCTGTCATTCCTAATCATCCACCTCAATCAAAGGCATCAATGCTGTCTCCTACCTCGCCCCAAAGAACCCCCTGCAGAAACTGTGTCCAATCCCCGCACCCAAATTTGCCATCCCCTCAATTTGCCACCAAAAACCCTAAAAACCCCAAATCAACCCTTTTGATCAGTTTACTAGCCTAAAATCAGTGTTACCCTATTGGTCATCTCATCCATTGAAGATTTTACTGAGATTGACTCGAGAGAGCCTTCTCCTGCCCCGTAGGGCTAGCTACGAGGCTAAATGGTTTGATGTTGCCTTGAGGTTTGCCTTTTTCAGCCTGAGGTGAAATTTCAAGCGCTAACAGGGACCATTCCCCTCAAGTAATAGCAAGACCAAAGACATATTGCAATTGATCCACTTCGACATCTCTGGTATGATGCTCGTAAACTCCTTGGGAGGATACTTATATTATCTCACTTTTGTGGATGATTATTCTCGCAAGACTCAGATCGACTTCTTGAAGAAGAAGGATGAAGTGTTCATGTGGTTTTGACACTTCAAAGCCTTGATCGAAAACCAATTCGAGAAGAAAATCAAGATATTAAGCACTGATAATGGGATTGAGTACGAATCCAATGAATTCCAAGATTATTGGAGAGAAGCTGGCATTAAGAAGGAGACTACAACGCCATACACTCCCAAGCAAAATGGTGTGGCTGAAAGGAAGAATCGCTCTATTGTAGAAGCTGTTTGTGCCATGCTTCATGATCAAGGCCTTCCGAAGTTTCTATGGGCTGAAGCTGCAAATACCGCCGTGTATGTTCAAAATCGATGCCCTCATCAAGCATTGGACTCCAAGGCTCCCAAAGAAATGTTCACTGGTAAGAAACCCGATGTCTTTCATTTTAGAATTTTTGGAAGCCCCATATATTTTCATGTGTCGAAAAAGAAAAGAAGCAAATTGGGTGCATCTGGGAAGAAAGGAATCTTTGTAGGCTATAGTGAAAATTCTAAGGGATATAGAATTTATGTTGTAGGTGAAAAGGAAGTTGAGATAAGTCATGATGTCACCTTCGACGAAGATATGGCCCTTAGGAAGATCAACAACCTTCTTATCCTAAGGAAGGACAAAGAAGCTGACACAATAAATCAAGGTGAAAAAGAGGACGAAACGATGCTTGATGTTGATGAACCTATGGGTCCTCCTCCTCATGAGCCTTCCTCCTCCAAGAGGAGACCCTCATGGCTTAGGGAGACTCTCGAAGATTCCGAGAGACACATTGCACCATGGGGGACTTTCCGTGAAAGTAAGAAGCCGAACAGGTATCAAGGATATTTGACCTCCATGAGCACTATCATTCAAAATGAGCCTTCATCATTTGAAGAATCCTTGAAACAAGTAGTATGCAAGGATGCTATGAATGAAGAATACGAGTAAATTATGAAGAATGATGTCTGGGATGTGGTCCCTAGACCCCAGGACAAATCAGTTGTCACTTCTAAGTGGCTCTACCAAATCAAGCATGGAGCTGATGGAAGTGCAGAAAAGTTCAAGGCTCGCTTTGTTGCTCGAGGATTCTCTCAAAAGGAAGGTGTGGATTACGATGAGATATTTGCACCTGTTGCCCGATACACCACCATCCGCTTGATCATAGCCCTTGCTTCCTCGCAAGGATGGAACCTACATTAGATGGATGTCAAGACCACCTTCTTGCATGGTTCAATCAAATAGGAAGTCTATGTGGAACAACCCGAGGGGTTTGAGGTTCATGATCGAGAATCTCATGTATGTAGGTTGAAGAAAGCTCTCTATGGGTTGAAGCAAGCACCCCGGGCTTGGTATGAGAGGATCAATAGCTATCTGATGAAGTTGCGATTCACTAGAAGTGACGCCGATCCGAACCTTTACTTTAAGGTTGAAAATGATAAACCTCTCATTTTGGTACTTTATGTGGAAGACCTCTTTCTGATAGGTGCAGACCTTCTCATTCAAAAATGTAAGAGGTAGTTGGCTTCTGAATTTGAGATGAAGGACCTAGAACCGATGCACATTTCCTAGGGTTGGAGGTCTGGTAAGAGCCAGGTGAAATTTTTCTCTCTCAAGGAAAATATTTTGTGAAGATATTGGAATGATTTGCGATGGTGGACTGCAATCCTGTGACTACTCCGATGGAACTTAGCTTTAAGAAGTTATGTGGTAGTGTTGCTGGACTTGAATTGGGAAATGCTTCTGAGTATCGTCAACTCATAGGAGCACTAATATTCTTGTTGAACTCCCGTCCGGACATATGTTTTGCAGTTAACACATTGAGCCAATACATGGTTGAGCCTCATAATATACATTGGATTGCCACCAAGAATCTTCTGAGATATCTTCGAGGCACAATCACTCGTGGACTGAGATACACTACCGGAAATGTGAGGCTGCATGGTTATTTTGATGCTGATTGGGCTGGCAGTGTGGTGGATCGCAAGAGCACTTCTGGACGCTGTTTTTCTTTGGTGTTGCTTCATTATCTTGGATGAGCAGGAAGCAAAAATTGGTTGCCTTGAGCACCACCGAGGCCAAATACATAGCTGCTAGTATGGCCTCCTGTGAAACTGTCTAGTTGAGGAAGTTCTTTAGTGAGCTGCTTGGACATGTGATGGATACCACGATGATTCTCTGCGACAACCATAATGAGATCTGATGATCAGAGAATCCTATGTTTCATGATTGCTCAAAGCATATAGATATCAGGTACCACTTTATTTAGGATATGGTACAGCGAGGAGTAATAAGGCTCCATCACATTGGGACTGATGAGCAGGTCGCCGATATTCTGACAAAGCCCCTGGGAAAGGTCAAATTCTTGGCCTTCCGAGAACGACTTGGAGTCATGGAGAGACCCTCTTATGAGGGTCTTGTATGAGATGGAAATTGAGCTCTGGGAGCTCCGGGGGGCTTGGGGTACTTCTTGGAGCGGCTTGAAATGATAGGGTGAGTGGTTCAGCCTTCCCCTAGTGGTTCGCTGTGTAGAGTGTGAGTGGTTCAGCCTTCCCTTGTGATACCCCTTGGTGACATGCAGGCAGGACGAGTGGTTCATCCTTCTCTTGCTGAGACATCCTACCCATGCAGTTTGGAACTCATGAGAAGTACCTCTCATCTGGCCAATGAGTAGGGAAATGAGGATAGGGACCATAGTACTACCGATGGATGCATCGTGTACTATGGTACTCCCTATGCTAGGATGACCGATATTGATTTGGGATTAATGGGAACTGACTTCGGATCAGTAAGAGTGGTATGAGACACTCTCTTTTGATTGGGAGTGACTTCGGGTTAGTAAGAGTGGTATGAGACACTCTCTTTTGATTGGAATCGACTTCAGGTCAGTAAGAGTGGTATCAAACACTCTAGTTTGATTGGGACTGACTTCGGGTCAGTAGAGAATGGTATGATACATTTTTGATCACTTCTTCTTCATAGTTCAGCAAAGCAGAGCAGTGCATTGATGGCAGAGATAGTACAGATTGGCAGATGGACTAGCAGGTGGAGTTTTCCCTAGTTGAGAGGGAGTGTTAAAATTGACAATTAGGGCCAAACTCCACATGGGTCATCTTATTTATGACAACTGATATTTTTCTTGGATTCCTCTCCCCGAGAGGTGTAGGATTGATCTAGAAATCATCCGATTCTGACATGTACAAATAAAGTTATGAATTTATTTTGATTATGGACAAATTGTCAAGGTCGGCTAGGAAACTTATGTAGGCTCCGAAGCCCAACAGTCATGTCTATTCATTCTCAACGTTAGCCTATAAATTCATGATACCTCATCCTCATTTGGGCACACTCATCTTCGAACATCTCTCTCTCTCCTCATTGATTGGGTACGGATTTATGGGCAATCTCTCTCTCCACACGTGCAAAGGAAAGGAAGGCAAATTTTTTGTTTCAACATTGACCAGGTTTGACCGAATTTGCAGAAGGCTATTTTGGGCTGCGTTGACCATGCGTTGGCCATCTTTGACTGCAGTTTTGAGTGAGGAATTTCTGTTTGGGCAAGCCGCATTTCTGAGCACAGAAATCGAGGCAATCCGTTGATTGTTTGACCAATGTTGACTGTGGCTAGGGCTGACCACAGGTTTACTGTTTGACCAGACTTTGACTTCATAGAATTCGGTTGATTTGAGGGCTGTTTCATCTTGCTGTTTGGAGGTTGAAGTTGACTGAAGTTAACCGAATTGTTGAGGGTCAAATCTACCATGTTGACCAACATTGACTTTTCTGGTTAGGGCTTTTTTGCTGCTGTTATAAATTGTCAGAAAATGTAAATTGTACTATCTCTCTCTGCTGAACTATTGAAGACTATAAGAAGAATTGATCAAGGGTTTCCCCACATTGGGGTTTATCCCTGGCTGGGGCCACATCTTGTGTCCTCTTGTCTTGGCATATCTTTTACTGTTTATGTTCATGTTCTATCTGCATTTTACTATCATGTTGATGTGATTGCTAAACTAGATATTGATATTGGGCTAATAAAGAAATTGAAGTAAAATTGCTCTAAAGCATAGAACATACCATTGTTGCCTAAAATTAACAAGAAAACTCTTGATATTTCTAGGGAAAATAAGCTAGAATAATTTTCTTCAATAGATAACTACTTCTAATGATAAGTTAGCATTTAATTCCACATAGCATCATCCAATATCATTAAGCAATTATACAAATTTTTTTTTTGAAAATAGCAACAACAAATGTTAAAATAGAATCTAAAAATTCCAATTTAATTTGTCCTTGAATTAAATTGTGAATTAAAATTGTAATTCTTTTCTCATAGCAACTTGTAATAGTTAACTAAGTTAAGTTGACTTAGTTAACTTAGGGATTTCGAGTTGAAAGTATTTTAGAAGTTATATATATGTTCTCTCTAAGTTTTAGGGGTCCAAGATGAGTTTATTTATGAGTTGTAATTAGATAACTCAGTTTACTGAGTTATGTTCAGTTAAATTAGTTCTAACTGTTTGTGGAACTAATAGAGGATTAACAGTCGGTGCATTAGTGCATCCACAAGTGTCACTCCAGTTAACTGAAGATTCCCTCATCAGAAACTCATGCATGTCGATTCAGAGAAAGACCCAGTTGAGACTAGAGTGCAGGGACAATGTACTATTAGTTGTATCATTTACCGAGTTGTAAATATCATGGATGCAATTAGACAAGGAACTAATTTTGGATTGCACAGTTATGGATGAGGAATTGCCCTTTAAATACGGGCTCATTCTCTTAGGAATTGTGCAAAGAATTAGAAGCTTGGAAATTTGGCTAAGTATTGGTCAAAGGAAGTCATCTGGTGGATGATAGGAAATACTTGTGTAGGTTAAGCTCAAGGTTGAGCAGAGCATATTGTATTCATTCGAATTCTTTGACCAAGGGCGCAAGGAAATAGGGTCTTGGAGAGCAGGAGAATTGGCTAAGTGTTGGCCAAGAGTTTGCTTGTGAGTTGGAGATTGATTTTACTGAGTGTTGGGATTGTTCTTGAGAGAACAAGCATTGTATTATCATCTTGGATTTCTTATATATGCAATACTGATAGTGGGGTTTTGAGTTGTGGTTTTCCCCGGATACTTATTGTGTTATGTGCCATTGATTTGTCTTCCTCTTGCTATTATTGTTTTCATTGATCTATTGGCTTCCGCTGGTCGATAGTAGAAGTAGATTCTTGTTCTGTGCTTTAGTAAATTGCATGAGCTTGTGAATCTATAGGATTTTTCTACATGGTATCAGAGCTAGATATGTAGAAAAATCTACATGGTATTGGAGCTAGATTTTTAGAA
This sequence comes from Pinus taeda, assembly GCA_000404065.3. Classification (NCBI taxonomy): domain Eukaryota; kingdom Viridiplantae; phylum Streptophyta; class Pinopsida; order Pinales; family Pinaceae; genus Pinus; species Pinus taeda. The sequence goes on from APFE030469005.1 coordinate 284,068, forward strand.
ATTTTCTACATGGTATCAGAGCCAGATTTTGTTTTGGGTTGCGAGTTTGTAGAGCAGATATAAAATTTTTTGTGAAAAAATTTCAGAAACAAATAGCAGATCTAGATTCCTTGCGAAAAAATACCCAAATTCAAAAAAACAATCAGCCGAATCGGAGTTCGAATCAAGGAGATATCGCTGATTTAAAATCAATTTTTTTTTTCAAAAAATTTTGTGACGGCAGGATAGATTAAACAAATTGGTGTGCTTACCAAGAACTTGTATGCACTTGAGGTACAAGATGCATGCCAAGCCTTGAGGAGCAAGGCAAAGCTTAGAGACTTGGTGGTTGAGAGGGAGAGTAAGTTACCTCTCAACATGCAGCTCTAGAAGAAGCAATCTCAGAAGTAGCTTCAAGAAGTTGTGGAGCAGCCAGAACTAGAGAAGCTGAGAGGAGACCGAGTGGAGAGATCCACTCAAGCAAAGAAGAAGCAGTGTCAGACAATTGTGGAGCAGCCACTATTGGAGAAGCAGAGAGGAGATCGAGTGGAAGCATCCACTCATGCAGAGACCTCTAGTAGGGGGAAACTTCGAGCCAAGTGGGCAGAGGGATCACATGTAGCCATACCTCCAGGTGTGAGGTGGGGCAATGTGAAGTGATAGTTCCAAGAGGGCTGAAATTGGGCAGGGTCCATTGAGAGGTTTTATCTCATGGATCGTACTTTGCTATGGGAGCCCAAAGTACATAGTAGCAGGAGGAACTAGTGGTGATTGATGCAGTCAGAGATCAGAGTGATAGAGACTAGAGTAGTCAGATACTGAAGAGCGCAGAGAATGGTTGACAACAATGCAGAAAGACAGAGTTAGCAGAAGCATAAAGTTTTTCAGTCGACAGAGGCAATAACAGTTAGAGACTTTGATGACATATGCATCATACTGATTCAGGTTGGATGTTTTTTTGTTTCTGGAGTTGCTGTAGCAACAACACTAGAGAGAAATGTTGCATGCAAAACATTCCAAAGGTTCAGGATCGGGATCGAGTTGAATTCTTTTCTTGTTGAGAGGGAGTGTTGAAAATAGCAACAAGAAATGTTAAAAATAGAATCTAGAAATTCCAATTTAATTTGTCCTTGAATTAAATTGTGAATTAAAATTGTAATTCTTTTCTCATTGCAACTTGTAATAGTTAACTAAGTTAAGTTGACTTAGTTAACTTAGGAATTTTGAATTGGAAGTCTTTTAGAAGTCATGTATATGTTCTCTTTAAGTTTTAGGGGTTCAGGATGAGTTTATTTATGATTTGTAATTAGATAACTCAGTTTACTGAGTTATTATTAGTTAAATTAGTTCTAACTATTTGTGGAACTAATAAAGGATTAACAGCGAGTTGGTGCACTAGTGCATCCACAAGTGTCACTCTAGTTAACTGAAGATTCCCTCATCAGAAACTCATGCATGTCGATTCAGAGAAAGACCCAGTTGAGACTAGAGTGCAGGGACAATGTACTATCAGTGGTATGATTTACTGAGTTGTAAATATCATGCATGCAATCAAAGAAGGACCTTATTTTGGATTGCATAGTTATGGATGAAAAATTTACCTTTAAATACGGGCTAATTCTCTCAGGAATTGTGCAAAGAATTATAAGCTTGGAGGCTTGAAAATCTGGCTAAGTATTGGCTAAAGGAAGTCATCAAGTGGAGGATAGGAAATGCTTGTGTAGGTTAAGCTCAAGGTTGAGCATAGCATATTGTATTCATCTGAATTCTTTGACCAGGAGCGCAACGAAATAGCGACTTGGAGAGCAAGAGAATTGGCTAAGTGTTGGCCAAGAGTTTGCTTGTGAGTTGGATATTGATTTTACTAAGTGCTGGGATTGTTTGAGAGAACAAGCATTATCTTGTCATCTTAGATTTTTGATATATGCAATACAGATAGTGGGGTTTTGAGCTGTGTCGTTCCTCGGATACTTATTGTGTTATGTGCCATTGATTTGTCTTCCTCTTGCTATTATTGTTTTCATTGATCTATTGGCTTCTGCTGTTTGATAATAGAAGTAGATTCTTGTCCTGTGCTTTAGTAAATTGCATGAGCTTGTGAATATATAGGAATTTTCTACAAATTCCAACCAATAAGAAGGAAAGAGAAGTAGAAAATAACTAGGAGATATTGAGACAAAAGACATAAATTAGGCCCGAGACTAGGGGAAAAACCACAAGGGGAATGTTGAATTGTGTAGCTTGGGGGTATTCCACAAGCCAAAATCAGGGATTTGTGAGAAGTTCGGTCACAAAGGGGTTTGTGGGCAATGAACCCAAGTGAAGGGGTTTTAAACTCATATGGGGTTTAAAGTTCTAAAAATAAAATTAAAAGGAAAATTAAATCCGAAGTCTAAGAGGACTAAAACCTTATAGTGTGAAAATTTCAATCTATCACAACAACTGGAAATTATTTTCCTATTTGTTATTTTTTTAACAATTTATTTGCAGTTTGCTACGACAAATACCAAATAATTCACACTGTGATTTTCACAAACAAATACTACGAAAGAAAAATAGCACTGGAATTTGAAAAAATCTAGCACACGCACATAAACATATGGCATCGTTATTTTTGGACAAATGTCCTTGGAAAAACCAAACTTGGGAAAACCGGTGCAACAATTGAGGGTTTTATTATTATGCAGCAGTGGAATCTGAGTACAATCTTTGGATGCCCAACTGGCAATCCAAATAACAAATATCTGACAAAAATAATTAGAGAGAAGAAATTCTCTCACCCCACAAGCAATTCCGGTACTGGCTCCTCCTAAAAAATTAGCCGTCCAAACCCCAGGGTAGCCCCTCTGCGCAGTCCTTGCGCTGCCTCTGACACGTGTGGCTTAGATCAACTTTCAAGCAAGTTGTCTTGCTTGCCTCTGCTGCTGGCAATGTTTTAAAACTCCGACTTCGCTAAGGGTCGACTCTGACTCCGACTCCGACTCGGTCTTGACTCGGTCGTTGTAAAAAAATACATTAAATATTTTTTTATTATTATAAAAAAACATAATTTTAAAGATTTTCATTCATGTTTCCAATCACACAACGTTAGAATATAGATAGAAGACAACATATGATCAAAGTAGGCTCATGAATATATCCATTATATCAAAATGGCATCCAGTGCACTGTCCAATACATACATGATCATGAAGATCAAAACAAAAACACATAACCATGGAGGCTAGAAATGGCCTCTACAACAAAAGTAAACTGTGACCAATACTACTGGCTACTACCAGAGGAGCCAAGATCACGTGGATCAATCTTTGGATCATCATCAGAGTCAGACAGGGGGCCCCATGGCTCCTCCTCATCATCATCTCCAACTGCAACTGTAGAAGTGGTAACAGTAGCAGGCTGTGCAGCACCTGCAAGCTGAGATAGACGAGATATGCGCTTCTGCCATGGCTGAGCAGAGGAAGCGCCTGCAACTGGAGGACTCGCTGGCTTGGAGGCTGAGGCTGGTACAAGTGGATCAGGATCTGCATTCAACTGAACATTATGTTCGAGTGATGCTATCGTCTGTAATTCATAATCCATATCCTTATCAGAAGCAAACTCTGCTGGATGACTCTCCACTACCCAATTTGATGTTGGATCAATGTCTTCCAACAAAGTGGGATCTGAATCAGGGCTTTTGTTCAACAATTGGTTGCGCCTGAGCCGGAGGTTGTATTGGACATATACTAGATCATTTAACCATTTTTTATCCAAACTGTTTCTCTTCTTTGTGTGAATCCTCTCAAAGACAAACCAATTGCGCTCACCCAGTAGCACTGCAAGTTTGACTCAAAATACGAATTGCAAACTTCTGCAATTCAGGATAGTGGCTACCAAAATCCTCCCACCATTGTGCTGCAAAAACATAGGAGTGTAATGGGTTAGCTCAACAAAATTACAAATTATATCCAACTTTCAAATTATAAACGATTTAACAAATTAAGTATTAAGGATTTGAAAATTGAAATTTTTGTTTATCTGGCTCATCTGCTTCCCTTGCAATCTTTGCTAGGTTCTTCCCAAAGGTACCTGAGGCATTGCTGAAGGTTGTGACCTGTTGGTGTATCTCCAACTGATCACACTCCAATGGGATCATGCGATCAATGCAGTCAATCAATCCATCTCTAACTTTCCCCCCTCAAAGCTCCTGTCGCCTTAGCTTTATAATGATATCGTGGTTTGAAAAAATACCCAGTTGCATGTATAGGGCGATGGAGTTGATTGTTCCATTTTTCATCAATGATTGCCCAAATGGGCCCATACTTAGCCACTTTATCCTTGTATGCCCTCTTTATTTGCTCCTTTGCTTGATCCGTAGCCTCATAAATGAAGCCCATAGCCAATCTTTCCCCATCCACCAACCGCAACACCTTAACCAATGGCTCAACAAGCTTCACAATCTCTGCTGCCTTTCTCCAAAATATTTCTTCAATAACTTTCTTTTTCAATTCTCTGCCTTCCAGTCTGTGAGACCACTGGCTTTGACTTCATTCTTCACTGGAAAAAATCTTTTGCAAGTTTTTATGTTGTGAAAGCATAGATTGCAATGTCAAAAAACGAGTAGCAAATCTAGTGATGGCAGGGCTAATAATATCCCTGCCCCCTGTGTATTTCCTCATCAGGCTCAAAATCCATGAATGATTGTAGATAAATTTTTTTATGCTTTTGGCATGATCTACAATGTTTTTGACCCAATCTAATTTGCCAGTATCCTCAAGCATGAGGTCTATGCAATGTGCAACACATGGGGTCCAAAAGATGGTTCTGTGTTTTTCCTCTAATAATATCCCTGCCCCCTGTGTGTTTCCTCATCAGGCTCAAAATCCATGAATGATTGTAGATAAATTTTGTTATGCTTTTGGCATGATCTACAATGTTTTTGACCCAATCTAATTTGCCAATATCCTCAAGCATGAGGTCTATGCAATGTGCAACACATGGGGTTCAAAAGATGGTTCTGTGTTTTTCCTCCAACAGTTTACCAACAAGAACATAGTTAGAGGCATTATCTGTGATGACTTGAACAACATTAGCCACCCCCACCTCCTCAACAACCTCATCCAATAGTTGAAACAACAATTGCCCATCTTTTACCTTATCAGATGCATCAACTGATTTTAGAAACATAGTTCCCTATGGGCAGAAGATAAGAAAGTTTATGATGGTACGGTTTCTTCGATCAGTCCATCTATCTGACATGATGGTACATCTTGTTCTTGTCCATGAGTCCTTGAAATCTTTCAAATACTCATTAATGGAGAAAATTTCTTTCTGCAAAGAATACCCCCTTAGCTCATGCGTAGTAGGGCCTTTGAGGCCTTTTCCAGCAGCGTGTATGGCATCAAACATAGGGTCATAATATGGTGAATGGGAAGCATTGAAGGGGATATCAGTATCATACCACCATCTAGCTATGTAATCACAAGCAGTCTCCCTCAATTTTTTCTTCCATTGGTCATCTAAAGTGGGCTGCATATGACTTCTACTAGCTTGAGGACCATGTGCATTTGATGGAGAGGAGGGAGTGAAATAAATTTTGATATTCATATCACCCTTTTTCATTTTACCCTTTCCCTTTTCTTGAATAGACTCAAAAGAGGGAGGAACATATCGGAAGGGGTTGGATGCATCAGTACAAGGGATAGAGGAAGAACCCTCAAAATCAAAATGGGTGTTGGTAGCCATCATTTTTTGTATATTCCTCTTCCTCCCAATTTTCAGCCTCTAACTCTTTTTGCCTAGCCTTATCTTCTTTAAACTTCTCAAAGTTGGCTAACAAATCCTTCCTAATGTCCCCAATTTCTGGTGAGGTACATGGAATAATTTGGCCTCTAATCCCCACCAAGTGTTGTTTCAGCCTATTAATGCCCCCAGCACCTTCCTTAATTTTCCTATGGCAAAATTTGCAATGCATTTGACTTTCAACCATTTCAACATATGCCCAAGCAACATCTTTCACTCTAGGTGCCATTTTTTGACTTGGAAATGAAAGCAAACAATCTGAAAATGAAAACAAAAAAAAAAACAAAACAAAACAAAACAAAAAACCATTGATTCAATGTTCATTTCTTTCACAAAAAACACTCTTTAGGATTTCTAGATTTGCACATAAAATTTAACAGGCAAAAATAGATTTTTACAAGTGAAAAAAAAATACCTCCAGGCACAAATTGCCTCCTCAAGCTTCCTCCAAGAAACCAACTCCTCAATGCTATTCCAAATGGCTGCCAAGAAGCTCCTCACTCCAGCTACAATGCTTGCCCAAGACTCCTCACTACTGCTCCAAAAACAAACTCAACAACTCCTCACAAACTCATTGAAATTCTCACTCAAATGCATGAGATGGCTGTGTGAGAATGAGAGGGCTTGAGTGGGTTAAATAGGGTTTGGGAGAGGGGAATGGACCCCAAAGACCAAATAGGCAATATTAAAACCAGTTTGGAGTCCACAAAAAGAAGATTTAAAAAAAAAAATACGTAATTTACAGTTTCATTGGGCCGTTGTCACTAACTCTGTTGAGTTAGAGCGGGCTCGGCCAAGCCAGCTCGGTATTAACCTAGCCGACCGAACCGAATTCTTGGCCGAGTCATAGTTTTGAGCGTTGGCTCAGACCAACTCGGCCGAGTCGGTTCCGAGCCAGCCGTTTTTTAAAACACTGACCAAAAGGATGTGAAAGCCAAAAGGATTATCTTGGATGCGGTGAAGGATCATGTGATTCATCACCTATCTGAGAAGAATACAACAAGGGAGATGTGAGAGGCTCTTACGAAGTTGTACCAAAGTGATAATACCAACAGGAAGATAGTGTTCAGAGAAAAGCTTAGGAACACCAAGATGTCCAAATCAAGATAAAACAACATCTTATCTCACTAGGATCTCACAGGTTTGTGATGAGTTGGTTGCAGTTGGGGAGAACTTGTCAAATCAAGAGTTAGAAAGGACAACCCTAAATGGCAATCAATCAGTGCATGGTTACTGGATAGTTGAGCCACACTTCACATGACAGGAGCAAGGGAGTTGTTTAATAGCCTAACAAATTAGGACTCAACAATGAATACCAAACATGCAGTGAAGGGATTTGGGATAGATAGTAATATTCCAACTTGAGTTAGGAGGCGTGTTAAAAGTGAAGGATGTGATATGGGTGCTAGAACTAGGGAAAGTTTGCTCTCAATCTCTATGATGAGAATAAGGGGTTTGTTGTAGCATTCTAGGATGGACAACAACTGATCAAATCCATGGGATCTAGCTTTGACAATGGCCACATCATTGGAGTTTGAGAGGGAAACTTGTATAGGGAGGGCCAACCTATTTTAACAACGAAAAATAGCAAGACAATGACAAAGAACAAGGAGCGAGAAGCTCTGAAGATTAAGCGGGATAGAGGGAGTTAGCCTTCAAGTTCAGTTTGGGAAGACGATTCGACAAATCCTTCCAAGTTTGTCAAGGAGGTCTCATGGTATGACATCACTTTATAGGATGTTCAAGAGTAGGAGGCTTCTAGGAACAAGTTCAAAGGGAGTAGGTCTTCGAGAAAGCTTCCTAACCAGGTGGCAATGAAGGCCTCCGTAAGTAGTATGGGCCATTATTCCAGAATCAGAGACAATTCCATGGGCTAGTAGTATCTCCCTCCTTATGAGCGAGTGTTGATGTTTGTAGCTCGGGCAAGTACTTCTTCACAGGCCTAAGAGTTTGGGCATGTTGAAGTCGCATGATAGACCCTTAACCTTATAAATTACTTTAATAATTAAAGTAATTTATTTTATAGGGAAAAAGTGAGTTAATCTAATTCAATGCAAAAGGTTATTCACATTAATGACTTAGATGAATCTCAACCATAAATCTCAAGTGAGGTGAGAATCTTAGTTTTCAATCACTTTGAAGATTAGGGTTGTGGATTTGGTCATAAATCGAGCCTATAAAAGAAGGGCTAGACCAAGAGAGAAGACTCAAGAATGCATAGGAGCACAAGGAATTGAGAGAGGCATCTCAGTAGTGGGTAGAGAAGGACTTCCACTCAAGTGTGTTGGGTCCGAGGAAGGTACAAAGGGGGCAACAAGGAGATCAAGATCAGCCAAAACTAGGGCTTGATTAATTGGATCGGATCTAGGTTGTTGTATGTATTTTCCTCAAATTGGGCCATTTTCCCAGTAAGGGAGCCCAAGTAAGTTCTAATTAATAAACCAAAGAGTTGTAACTGGGTAGAAATTTGTGTGTGGCTATGCGAGATTCGTTAACTTAACGTTAAGAACTCAATTGTGTTTTATTTAGGAGACATAAAATCTACCAGGAATTAATTGCCAAGCACTAGGTTTAGAAATTAGCATATTTGGTTTGATCTGCTTTTTTGTTTTAGTTGTCATCCAAAGGACTACATGAATGACAAACTTTGGAATGTTATGTCTTAGAGAATATGAAAAATTAGAGCCTCCAATTTCACCCTTTGGAAATGCAAGTTGCAAATGCTCATGGAAGGGGCAAAATATGTATATTCTTCATATTTTTATAAAGATATTTCTCATAAATGAAAACTAAAAATAAATAAATAACTAGACGCTATTAATCAATATATATTAAAGCACAAAAGACAATTAAGGTTGGAACACGAAAATACATATTAGGTGACCACAATGTATATTTACATATTTCATTTATCTTAAATCTTAAAATAAAAATATCAGCAAATTCAAAATGTTCCTAATAACATGCGACCAACATAAACATGCCTTTTAATTGCAAGATAAGTACCTGTGCAACCATTTTTCATAGTACTTGCTCTCAAGGGTTGAAAAGCCTACATGATTAGCCATACATCAAAAAATTATATACGCATTATATACAAAATTTGACTTCAGATGGCAACTCTTATTTTCCAGATACATACATTGAAAAGTATGAGTCTTGCAAGATACAAAATTATAAATGTTGATTAATTTTTAACCCTTTTCACAAGAGAGCAATATATCAGTTACATTATGCATTGTCTTAGGGCCAAACAATAAAAAAGGAAATAAATATGTAGTTTACAATGCTACATGAATGTGGAAAGGAAATAACAAAACCAAAATACTTATAAAATATACGATAACTTCATTTGTAATGGCCTAAAAGAAAGTTCCAATATAATAAAAGCTTATTTTGCAATACAAATTGCATAAAAGACTATCAACTATCATACAATTCTTTTTATTTCAAGAGCTATATAATAGTCTAATGAACATTTTTCTTTCCTCTATCATCCTCAAACGGCAAATGAATAGATGGGAGGTACATGACTGGAAGGTCTTTACTCTTTCTTTAGGTTTGTATGTGGAGATAGTGAAAAGGGGAACCCATCCATCAAGATTGTTAAATATTATGTGCTTAGTGCTATTTCCTTAGTTTGTGGGACCCAGCATCTTTGGACTAGCTGTAGTACTTCTTGAGTTTAAAAGCACTTTCAAGTTTCATATAGACATAGTATTAGCTAGTATAACACACATATACACGCACACTATCATGCCTATTGTTGAGAAAATTTACAGCTTTTGGTAAATTTCTGCCCATGGTGTCTCATCATGACCACTCAAAATTGCTAGACACATGTAGAATGGTGTGAGGATGCAAATTGATGCAAGAGCATCAACAGCATGGTTAGAAGTAAGTCAAAACCCAAGATGAGGATAATGATGATGATGCCTAGGGAATAAAAGTTACAAGTATGAAAACTCGTGATGGAAGAATGGTTGATAAACCATGTACGAGAAAGAGTTTCCTAGAGAACTGGCAGATATAGCAGCTGGTGACCCATGCATTCCAGTGGATGGTTATTTTTAAATATGGACTTCAACAATGTTCATGTTTTGTAGGTACAAGATGAAAGTAAAGAATATGGACAATGGAGAAGAAGAAAGACTGCAGAAGGGAGAAAACATGAGCAAGGATGAAGGTGAAGCAACCAGTTCAAAGGACCAGTGAAAAGAGGAATAATTACAAGTACTTGTTGCATTAAGACTAGGTCAAGCTCCCCAAGGAGGAAGTCGGTTGGTGATTTTACCATATCTATGGCTATTTTGGGATGTTTGTTATACATGTGACACTTAGTCCACTCTATTTTATTATGATTTGACTTTGTCCTCTCTACTTCATCAGGGAGATTTTATTTTGGGCATGGGAGGTCAGATACATATTACTTTATTTGGGAATCTCTTGATTTCTTCTCCTATATAAAGAGCCTACTCATTGTAATTTTGTTGGAAAACATTTGAGAAATTTTTGTAGAAGTTTTGTCATATAGTATTGCATCTTGTCTTGAGAATCTCTTTTCTAGGGTGCATTGGAGATAAGTTTTCTTGCAAGTTTTATGAAGAACAAAGGAAACATGAGGCCATAAGAGGAGCACCATGCTACATTGGAGAAGCATATAGTAGTAACGTAATTCCTATTCTATAGTCTTTAGTAATTTATTTTCTAGATCTACTACATTATGCATATAACATTCTTAGATTTCATGCCTTTTATCATTAGATTAGAGGTAGAGTCCACCTCACTGTTTTTTAGAAGTTGATTCACGATAGAAATTTTCGCCCCATGGGCTTGTAAGTTCTAAGTGTCACATTGGAGGATTGCATAGCACATCCTTAGATTGCTTGTGAAACCCAAAGCTACCACAAGGAGAAAGCCTCAAACAAGATCCATGCTTGACCCCACAACCCAGGTGGAGTAAGCACTGGCCTTCCCCTTTACTCAACCACCCAAAACATTGAAATCTCTTTCCTTTAATTTTTATTTTCCTTCTGCAAATCCAGAAATTACTTGCTAATATCTGTAAATCAGATTTGCTACAAGTTGATTAATTCATTTCATTGAGCAATTTCTTTTGAATTTTCATATTTAGATCTTGCTTATATTGCTCATTTTTTAACTCCTTGGTTTGCACATCAAATTTCTGATTTAGAGGTTTCAAGCTTAGATCTGATATTAATCACTTAAATTTTCTTATTAACAGATCTAATAAGCTCAAACACAATTAAAAGCAAGTGATGTTTCTTTGACTCAGATTTTTACTATTCCTTGCTCTCTCATTCACCTCATTTCTGGATTAGTTATGTGATTTATGGGCTGAAATTTACTTGGATGTCTTAACAACTTAATCCATGACATTTTTCTAAAGGTGAAACTACATGTGCTAAACACCATTTCATGTTTCAGCCAACCACGTCTTGGTTTATGGTATTGCACATTTCATTAATGAACTAAATAGAATTATGGGTAATGCTTCAAAGGTGTTCATGCTAATTGATTTCTCTTAGATTGAGTTACATTCCTACATACTCAATGTTTCTTTTGGTTTAACATTTGGAATACTGGATAGACATATGTACTCATGGAACGCTTTGGGTTCTCTGCGATGTGTGCCTCCCCTCCAAACTCTACAAGACCTTCCCCCTACCCCTCCTTCGCTGACTCCACCTGCTCCCCTTCTCCTGCTAACTTGTGGTTCCCGTAAGAATGGAACCCGTTGGGGAAGGAGCCTCCGTCTCCTCCATTCCCCAAGCCAAGCTACAGCAACTACGCACTCTGACCTGACCCCTGACCCAGCAACGCTGCAATCCAAAACAACCTCACAAAATGACAAAAAGACTAATTCTATCATTCAGGACACTCAAGAGCACCAAGAGCTGGCATGCCCTGAGCCCGAACAAAGAAGCACCAGCACCTTCAAAGCAAAATCGAAGAAGATACCAAGCCTGCACATTCCTCCAGCCCTATTAAATAACAACATCCAGTACATGCAAGATCATGCCCTGATCTGCAAGTTCATTGGAATCTAGCCAACAAAAAAAACGTTCATGCATTGGATAGCCCAAAGATGGAAACCCAAAGTGCACTATGACGTCAAGATGGGATCTCAGGGCTTTTTCACAATGGTCTTCACTCATCAAGATGACCTCAAAGTTGTCCTAGAAGGAGGTCCCTACTTATTGAATTTGGCAGGCCTCTACATGAGGCAATGGACCCCATGCTTCATCCCGTAAAAGGAGGATTTCTCTTGGGTGCAAGTTTGGGTGCACCTCTACTCCTTGCCTTTTGAATACTGGGACCATGACAAGCTCAGAGACATCGGCCATAGTCTAGGGAAATTTGTCTGCCTCTTTGAGCAAACACACCAAGGCTTCTATGCAGCCTACACAAGGATGTTTGTCTACATGGACATTTATGGCTCTCTCCCAGAAATGATAGCCCTAGAATCTGAACACAAAGACTGGTTCCAAATGTTGGACTAGGAGCGTGTGCCCTTCAGATGCAGGAAATGCAATCAACATGGCCATTTGTTCAAGGACTGCCTGCTCAATGACCCCAAACCATCAGCCTCCAACCCTAGCTAGCTAGATGAAGATGATTTCACCAAGATCCCCCCCCCCCAAAAAAAAGGAGGCACACAAAGAAGAAGGGTCAACCCCTGTAAACCAAGCGCCCTAAGTCAAGCAATAGCTTCAAAGCTTTGGAAGATCTCCCTGAGGACACCACAAACATTCCCGAAGAGTCGTCAGAGGTCGAACCAAGCACATCCCAAGATCTAAATACGACCATAGACAAAGGGAAAAGCTAGGCAACCTCTAAAACCCTAATGGAGCAAGACCAACCAACCCAGGAAGACAACGCTCCCATGGCCAAAGAAGAATACCTCACAGACCTTGAGGGACTGGATCTCATTTCCATGGAAGATGCTTGTCGTCAGAACGTCGCCAACACGATTCCTAACAAGCAGATCCACCTCCTCGTCACAACTCTCCAGAAAGCAAAAGCCAAAATGCAACTAGGAGTTCAGACAATAACAAACAAAGAAGGCAAGAAAAGTAGAAAAGAATTCAAAAAGCGAGGTAGGAAATCAACTCTCCAAAATTGGACACACTTGGTCGAAAGCTATTGGAATAAGGGTAGTATAAGCAGACTTCGAAGATATACTCCTCTCAAACAACCCTATCTCCATGAAGATCATATCCTAGAACATAAGGGGAATGAAGAACCCCTCAAAGCACAAAATTCTTCATAGGAAGATCCAACAGGACCGGCCTACACTCTTGCCCATCCAAGAAATTAAATGTTTTAGTCGAGTTCGTTGCAATAATCACCAAGATATTGAAAGCTGCCAAAATCATAGCAATGGACGCAGAAGGCGCTTCTGGTGGCTTCGACATTGCTTGGAACCCCTCCCAAGTAGGTATGGAATCTCTCTCCCTCAACCCAGTTGTCATTACGTCCTCCTTCAATCTGCTTGGAACGAAGATTCGTGACTTTATCTCTAATGTTTATGGACCCTAAACCCCACCCAAAAAGTTACCCTTTCTTGAGCACCTTTCATCCCTCGGACCCCTTTTGGATACCTCCAAATGGATTATCAATGGCAATTTCAATATCATCTCCTCCCGCCAGGAAAAGCAGTGGGGACACTGTCAGCTGGGCAATGAATCTAAAATGCTTAACTCCTTCATTGAGGATTCCAGCCTTGATGACATCAAAACCTCCAATGGTCTATACACCTAGAACAATAAGAGAGGTGGAGCTACCCAGATTTCCTCCCTCCTGGATAGATTCCTTTTCTCAGAGGATCTCTTGCTTAATGGCCAGGAAATGTCTACAACCATCCTCCCTTCCGCAGGCTCTGACCACTGGCCCATAGCCTTTCCTTGGAGAACCTTTAGCAAGCCTCTAAAGAAACCCTTCAGATTCAAACAAATCTGGTTCATTGATCCAACATCATCTCCAAGATTGAGGGATGGTGGGAAGGAATGGACATTCGCAAGGGATCCAAAATGTACATCTTTCAGTAGAAACTCAAGCAGGTCAAACTCCTAATCAAAAAATGGAACAAAGAAGAATTCAGGAAAAAGAGCTCTTGGAAAAGGAAATGGCTTGCCTTCAACAAGAAATCATCCTCAATGGCCGCTCTGAGGAATCTGCCTCTCGTGAGAATTCACTACTCCAGCAGATGGAGGATCGCTACAAACATGAGGAAATATACTGCAAGCAAAAGTCCAGAGTGCATTGGCTAAAAGACGGAGAGTGCGACACCTCCTCCTTCCACAAATCCACCATTCAACACAGAGCCAACAATCAAATATCCCCCCTCATAACAGAATCAGGAACAATGGTAGAAACTCAATAGGATATTGAAGAGGACTTGGTTAGCCACTTCTCCAACATTCTTCAGGAACCTAAATTTTTTACACAGCTTGAACTTGAATTTTTGCACAACTTGGATGCCTCAGATGCCATGTAATTCGGATTCCACAAAGAGGTAAGGCAACTTCGCATTTCATGAGGGAACTTGGACTTATTACAAAATTGCATATGTGATGCCATAGAACTTGTGATAGAGATAGACAGTCTTAGTGAATGTGCTTCAAAACCTCTGCATGGATCCATAGATACATAACCTTAGGACCGCAAGTTTCCATAGCCATAGGAGCTCGCATACCATAGACCTCAAGTTCAGATCCTTATAGATTCTCAGATTAGTATAAATTTCAGACTCTTTTGAGCTCAGATACATGCATAAGACTTGGATAAAAAACGGATTAAGCTTTGTCACCATAGACGCTCTGTTAGGCCCCCATACTACTAGTGTAACCCCTTATTGTTATTAGTACAACCCCCTTATTATATTTATGTACCCATGTAGTGCCCATATTGTTACTATTGTGCCCCATAGAAGCCCGCTATTGTTATTATTGTGCCCTTACATTATTATTGTTATGTCGGATGTGATTATATTATGACCCCTTAGACTCCTATATATAGAAAGGAGGTCTTTTCATTTGTATCATCCAAGTATTGTTCATTTATGTAATGTAAAGGAGGTTGCACCCTCGAAGAGGCTGAATTCTGAGGCGTTGATCTATCTTTTCTATCTTTCTTGAAGCTGGTTTCATAACATTTGGTATCAGAACTTTGGATTCTAGGGTTTCGCTGCTCCAAACAGGTCATCGTGGAATTTTCACTATAACTTTTTTTCTGCGACGTTTCAAAAGCTACAAAAAAAACCCATTTGCGAAGACATCGCGTTGAATCTCAGGTCTGAATTTCAGAGCTTTTCGCGCTATATTTTCGGAGATATGATCTGAGGAAGTTCGTCCTTTTGAAGAATCTTGAATTACAATCAAAACATGTAACCTGGGGAAAATCATCATAACTTTCTCTCTGAGCATCAGATTGAAATTTCGTAAAAAGGTACAGAAAGAGGACGAACTATAGTTTCTTGTATATAATTTTCAAAGCCAAAGGTCAAAACAGGGACACGTGGCATGTCGTACAAGTTCGCTCTATTGAATTAGTCTATAATCAGGTCACTGTGGGAGATTTGGCATAACTCTTCCTTGGAGAATCCAATTTGGATCAGACTGGTGGCATTGGAAAGATGACGCAGAGGGCTACTACAGGTCTCAATTTCAAAACTTAAAGATCTGAAAGTACAGAGTTACAGTCATTTCAAGATCGTGCTCCTAAAATCAAGAAAAAGCAAGATGAGGAAGTTTGATGGCAACGATCCGGTAAATTGGATACGTCAGATGGAGCAATATTTTGATCTACATGGTGTACCACT
>APFE030469005.1:300792-324977 GCA_000404065.3 Pinus taeda
ATCATCCAAGAATTGTTCATTTATGTAATGTAAAGGAGGTTGCCCCCTCGAAGAGGCTGAATTCTAAGGCGTTGATCTATCTTTTCTATCTTTCTTGAAGCTGGTTTCATAACAGGCTCGGATCATTTCTCCATAGCTTTCAAACCCTTTAGAACTTCGAACTTGAATTATGCCACAATCTTGGATTAAAGAGATCACAATAATATGTATGCCACAGAAAGAGAGCTCGGATCACCTCCACAAGCTTGGTCTCATAACGATTCCATAGAGATATGTAGTCTCAGAGAGAAAACTTGGTTGACATACCTGAATCAATTTAGAACTTCAAAAAAAAACACAAGGGTTGGTTTGATATTACGAAGGAACTCAAATCACATCATAATTTTGATTGGATTAGAGTCATTAGACATCAGAATTATTTTCTTTGTTTACCATACTTCCAAATATCACTTATCCTGTATGCCTTGATTTGTTCAGTGATCCTTTTAGCAGACATCGCTTTTGTGTTTAAATTCTCATTGCACAGAGATATAATACCATAGAGAGTTAAAATGAATCATCTAAGGCTCGAACTTTGAATCTATCCCATAGGAGCAGCAAACCTCGGACTGTGACACTGAATTTTATGCCAAGGAGGATGAGACGAGGTCTTCAAGTGATCCGGATAGGTGCCTTAATAGCTCGCATATCCACAGTGAAGTGATGCCTCGGGAAATTCGATTGACACAAAGATAATGTACCTCAGTGAAACTCACATACAATGCCACAGAGGCTCGCTTGATGCTACAGATCTTCACCATAATAAAATGAATAAATTCGCCTTTCAAATTAGCTTTAGCGAGGGCAGAACAAGATATATATTAAGCCTTCCAAAGGAGCTCGGACAGCCCACAGAGAGAGAATAAAAATTTGGCCTACTAACCAGAAGAAATCCGGCCTTCCTCTAGATCCACAAATGCTTCGGATTGGACACAAATAAGGAGGCTAAGATGGCTTTGTCTTAATTGCTCAATGAACCATCTCTGATACCATGTTGAGAAATCTAGGGCAAACAAACTAGGACCAATTTTCTTCATCATGATAACTACTTCCAATGATCACTTAGCATCAAATCATATTTCCAATATTAAGCAGTTATACAGAAGAAAAACTCAACCAATAAACATGAAAGAGCAGTAAAATAACCATGAGACAATGAGATGAGACATAGAAATTAGGCCCGAGGCCAGGGCAAACCCCACAAGGGGAAAACCCAGAAAAGTCTTTCCTTGAGAGAGAGAGAGAGAGTTCAATTCATCAATACACCAGAAACAACCATGTCAAAATGATAGCCAAACCAATAACCAAGAATTAGATGAAGTGCCAAGCCCTCCTGCTAAGCTTTTCAGCCCCCTCCTTCCTTTCTTCGTTGGAACCAAGCTCATAGCATGATAGATCGACATACCAAATAAGGAGAGGCGGTCTCCTTTATATAGTGATTAAAGGAGGTCAAATGGGTGCCTCCAAAGGACCCAGCCGACTTAAAATAATAGGAGGCCGACTTGAACAATTTAGGAGGCAAAATTTAAAATTCAAATTTTCTATTTCTTCATGATGAAAATACTGACCATGGCTACCATATTTCCAACAAAATTTAAGACTAACAATATTCAAAACCAAATCATTATGTAAATATTATCCCAAAAAAACCAATCTTTAAAATCCTAGTAACAAACTTGAAATCAAGACACATGAAATAAGATAAAAATAGAATACACCATATGTTATAAATCATGGGCCCCAGGAAATGTAGTGTAGTTAGGATGTACCTTGTTTCAAGAAAACATCAAGAAGAACTTCAAATTTTCCAAAAAAGGCCACCAAAATCTCTTCCTTTCGTAAGATATGTGTATTAGTTGTTGATTTCTGTAGTAGTGAATTCAAACATGTTGTAGGTTGCTCGTTATCCAAGTTTAATCCAATCCCTGCATCAACAGAATGACTTTTATTAAACTAATGAAAAATCATAACTGCAACCTCAAATTTAGATATTGAAAGAACAGATAACAAAAAGTTACATAAGTAGGGAAAAGGCATTATTTAAATTCTACCTAAGAAGATATATCATATATCCACCATAACTAATCTCTAAATTTCAAAACCTGAAATTTACAATACTACTTACCAACAGTGACATTAAAGTTTTTTGAGCTATAGGTGGAAGTACAAAGAACACCTCCAATCTTTAAGCCTTCTGCATAAATATCATTAGGCCATTTGATCCTCACATTGGGAGGGGGCAGAAACTGCAAACAAAACATAAAGCCTGCTGATCCATTCATCAAATTTGTAAAACAAATAACTCTGTAATGAGCTTAATAAATCGACTTTGACAAGATAAAAAATATAAAAATATAAAACCTATCAAATATAAGACCGCAAAAGGTTAAAACAAACTATTTTTTTAGTAAAAAATGCTATCATAAACTATTGCTTGAAGCATTTTTCAAAACGATCTATACTTTTACATCAAAGTAAATATTTCAAAGAATATTTCGATGCTAAGATTTAGTCATTATCTGTGTTGATAAAATAAAACAGGTTTTCTTGTACCAAAGTGACTTCATGGGCAATATCAGTCAACTTTTGTTCCAAAACAAAGATATAAATTTAACAGCTTCAACTAAAGTGACTTTGTTACTCAATGTGTTGTACCCTAAGTCACTGCGTTCGTGTTCATGTTCGAGTTCAACGACCTTAAAATTCAAAAAAAGTTTGGCACTTAAAATTTTGCCGATAAAGTTTGGCATCAAATTCGACATATAGAAATTTGATATATATATAATATTATATATATTATATATATATATATATATATAATAATTCAATTTTAAGCAGGCTGAAAAATACATGTGACACATAAACCGCCTTCATCTATATAGATTCTATTGTATGTACTTTGGGCATATCTCAAAGAATCCTAAAAATTTATGACAGCTAGAGAAATTTGCATAAAAAGAACTACTCCATAAAAAGAATTCGGAAATTTATGACAGCTAGAGCACATTGAGAATTCTGAAATTTTACTTACAAACTATCCAGCATCAATCAAATAGATGTTTATTTCTCATAAAACATAAATTCATAGAACAAATTTGTTGTCAAAAGTCTGAGATTCATAAAAATAATAATAATAGACAGCCTAGTTTAAGGCCTACATGCACGAGCAACCTGCCTAGAATTTGAAATGTTATCTACAACAGAAATCTGAAATTATAATTTATGCCCTCATGCGAAGTATGTAGAGGTGGGTCGTGGCATGTCAAAGTCCATAATGCAAACGCATAGGATTATTGCTCGAACATTTAAATCATTTCCACATATAAACCATCAAAGTGAGTGCCAATAAAGAACCAACTTCCATACATAGTAAAAGTGTTATGTTGTAGTCTTGTAGATAGAAAACATGGTTAGTATTTCATCACAAGCATTGACACCCATATTAGATTCAACAAACCCATATCAGATTTTGTATATTGAAAAACAATCTAATCAAAAAGTATTCAAAGTATATAAATTTTAAAGTTTAAAGTAGCTTGGTAGTTTTAAAAAATTATTCATGCAAAAAGTAAACTAAAAGTCTAAAATGGGAACACAAGTTTTATTCTTGATGTTCCCGTGGCCTACTTGTTATATCAAAAAGTTCTATATCATCAAGAGCAGTGGGGGTTGTGAATCCGCTAGAAGCATGAGCACCAGATTCATCACTAATTTAGCAACATCCCTATCAATCTCACTATCAATGTGAAAATCAACTTCATCCCTTAGAAACTGGATTGATCCATGGAGTAGAGGAATTGGATGACTCTTTAGCCACATTCTTGAAAGCCAACTGCAAGTTACTACGAACATAAACAAGATCTTCTAAGCTTCCGGATAACAATCTATTTCTTTTCTTAGAATGAATGTGGTCAAAGGAACTCCAATTCCTTTCACACATTGATGCACTTGATCCCTGGCTTAAGATGCGAACTACAAAAGTTCGCAATTCTGGCACCCCTGATCCATAAAAGTCCCACCATGTTGTTGGATCATTTATGCTCCTATCATACTTTGTTGATTTTGTTCCAAATAACCCTTCTTCTAACATATATGCCCCCAATCGACATCTGACCAAAGTTGCAATTGTTGGATCTAGATTTAGCTTCTCAATAGCCTCGTAAAGTTCATTCATGATTTCTTCATCTTTATGTCTTGATAACCCAAACAATCTAGGGTCCAAATAGCATGTTGCTGCATGTAATGGACTATGCATCATCTTCCATTTTTTATCAACTACCTTCCATATCTCCTGGTAATCAGCTTCCACATTATTAAAAGCACTTGCAATGGCCTCCTTGCAACAATCCATGCTTTAAACAAAACCCACACAAGGTTTGTTATTATCAACCATGCGGAGCACATTAACAATTGGGCCACATATTTTGAAAACCTTGTCAACATTTTCCCAAAAGCCACTAATGGCATTATTTGTTCAACATTATCCCCCTTAGTTTCTTTTGAAAGGGGAGATCTCTCCCACTCAGTAGTGCAAAAAACAAATCTTAGGCTTGTTTTTTTCTCAACAACAGTTTTCATAGTAATACAAAAAGTGGCAAACCTTGTATCACAATGCCTCAACAACTCTTTAGATGCATTCTTCCTATATATGCTCAAAGTGACACGATGGATGATGATGAAGTTTGCAATTGTTTTGGCTCTTTAGATTGTCTCATTGACCCAAGGAAATTTGGCTAAATCATGCAACCTTAAATCCAAGCATTGAACTGCCCAAGGGGTCCAATAAATGTTTTTATACTTTTCCATAATCATCTTCCCTGCACCAACATAATTTGATGCATTATATATGATAACCTGGATCACATTTTTCTCCCCAACCTCTTGAATTGCTCTATCCAAAATTCCAAAAATAAATTATGATGTCTTCACTTGTTCCATTGCATCAACTGCCTTCAAAAAAAGTACCTTTTAAAGACTATAAACAAGCACATTGATCAATGGGCAATGACACAAATCTGACCAACCATCACTCAAAATTGTGCATCATGTATGCTTCCAAGGCTCTTTATATTGAGAAATCTAGGGCATAGCAATTAAGTGATTTCTCTTCTATTAGTAACTGCTTGTGAATGCTTTTTACTTATTTAGATTAGGATCTTCTTTTACTTAGGTTATTAGTGTTCTTCTTCATCAAACAGCTACCAATGCATAAACCATAAAGAGACAAGAGACACGGAATATAGGCTATCAGCTAGGGCCAAAACCTCTCCCACTTGAGAGGAAAACCTGAACAAATTCTTCTTCTTGTAGAGATTCTAATTGACGAATACCAAGACAAAGACCTTGCCACTCCAAGACCAAGACACAAGTTCCCTTGACGAGATCCTTGAAGATTGTCAACCTCCTACTTCTTCTTCCCTCTTGACTACCCTTCAACGTCGACCTACTTCTACTTCAGACCTGTACCTTATTTTGGCCCTAATTGCAGCATGTGAGAAGTATGATAACCAACTTCCACACCTTGTTGACTCTTCGCTTCGAGGGGAGACTCTCTCACATATTTCGGCTTCATGACTTCTGCTTCTATAAGTGACTTTGCCAACCTTGGATCCTCCAGCAATACTCTCGATTACCTCTGCAATAGATGTTGCTTCCTTACTTTGCATTTGTGACAAAACAAAGCCCAAAACAGACCTGGAGTAATTCAATCTTCTTCTCGCTTTACTCGATGGTTATAGGTTGCCTTCCTTGACCCTTTTCACACTTCTTCAAACTGCATATGATCACCAAATTACTTCCTCTAAAATGAGGCCGAGTAGCCTATTTATAGTTGTTTCCCAAGGTAATAAGCCAACTTGACAGCAAGCTAAGCCGACGTGTCATTTGGAGAGGTATTATCATTCTTTCTTGAAGCTGACTTAAAGGCGAATGCTTGTGCTTGTCTTGGAGGGCTATTTGACACTTTCATTGACTCATATACAAATGTAACATGCCCAAGAAGGGTCCTTCATACATGACATTGACTCTCTTTGACTTTATGACCAATCCTAAAGGCTCACAATGGGAGCAATTACTAAAAATAAAATTTCTTGCTCATGAAACCCATGAGACATGCATTACAAAAGTAATTTTATTTTTCTTTACATCAATTACATAAATCACATTTACATATGTCATTATGAAGACCGAACCTAGTTACACTTTTCAACACTCCCTCTTAACTAGGGAGATATTCATAATGGTACTTGGTCATTCTAAATCTGAAAAATTTCTCATAAGAAGAGTCGGATTGGTAACCCATCTATTTAGCATCATATAAACCAACATTGTCACATAGCAAGGCCTTGACTAACAGCTCTATATCTCCACAAGCTCTGAGCACAATGCTGGCAAGACCAATGATGTATAGACACCCTCAACATTGTCTCTCTCAAAACATACCCCACCCAAGTTCTCAGGGTGTGTTCCACCAGGACTATTTTTGTCTTGGATTCCCAGTCCTTAAAGAATATCAGTCCTCTACGACTACTTTTATCTTGGATGCCCTAACTCATCCTCAAAGAGTATCGGATGCCAAATGTTTACCCAATCCTCCATTTTGTCTTCCCAAGTGAAGACAAGAATGATGTGTCTATCTCTTCCTCTTAATTAGGGAGGACATATCTATTCCAATAAAGGAATGTACTCATTCCTACGAAAGGTGTTAGCACTCTGTGTTTTTCCTAGGCTGGGGAGGAAAATTACAAAAGTAACCACAAACCACTTTTAAAGTTGGGATCTAGCCATTCCAACTTCAGAGAGGGCTCTCTCTGTATGATCTAATTTTTTCTTTCAAGGTCTTAGGCTAGACGTTAAAGTTCAAGATAGATTTTTCAAAATTTTGGTTCTAAAATGCAAGAAAAGTCCATTGGGCATGGAGTCATTAAGATTCTCGTAATCAATCACAAATTAACCAAGTAGCTAAAACAGGGCGAGGTAGGCAAACTCCTGGATCTTAAGATATTTTATGGTGTGGCTGAGATGATAAAGCAGATGATCAATTAAATATAAAGCATACTCAAATGAATTTCATATTTAATCTCAGAAGGAAAACATTAAGACTGTTTAAACAAACTAGAGCAGAGTACAATAAGTAAATTCAACCCTTAATCTTCTTGCAACAATCAGGGAGGGAAATCCATATGAAAAATCATAAAGAAGAACAACTCAACATGAGAATAAATATCACCATTTGTTTGACACAAGAATCCTGGAACAAAACTACCTCTGTATTTCTGAAATTGATTACTTCAAGTAAAAATCCACAGCTTACATCAAGGTAGAGCTCGTTTCTTCATACATTATCCAACCCTTCCTAAGTCTTTTTACAAAATATTTATAGAGTTCCTATGGAACTAACTTCCGATCTCAAAAAGAAATCAATTACAAAATAATATCTATCAGAAGATGTAGATATTTCTAAAATAGAACTAAGAAATAGGAATTCTTGACAAATTCAGCTGTTTTGTTGACACTTTTGAGGAAAGTTGTTGCTAACTGTAGTTACATTTCTGCTCCTTCTGTTCATCTATTCCCAAAACTATAGGATTTTTGTTTGCCTTTATTCAACTAGTTCCAGCAATTGATCCCATCTCTCTTCAATAGGAATTGAAAAATTTACCATGCTCCAAAATCTCTCATCTAATTTTGTGTACGTCTGGAAAATTGGTTTGTTTAAAAATAGATGATGGATTTGATGTTGAACGAAGAGATCATGTTGTAGTCCTTCCATGAAATCTTCTCCACTTATTGTTCCTCTTATTTTAGTAAACTTGGATGTATCTGCAGCTATATTACATAATTGATCTTGATCATTTTCTAATGGAATCAATTTACCATTAGAAGCTCTTAAGGCTGGAAGCCCTTTCTCCTGCAATAAAGCAAATTTTTAGTTAAATCTTTTAACTTGCAATTCCAATACTTTGAGTTTATTTTCCAGTTGCACCATGAGATTCCTCTTTGTTAATACTCTTTTTACTTCCATCACTGTGCTTATTCTGTCTTGAATCTAGAGTTCTTCAAGCTCTTCCTTAGTTTTAGCATTCAACATTTTAATAATTCTATTTGCTTTCGCTGGCCTGTGCTCTATTTCAATCTTTGTTTGTTGAATTGCTGCCTTGACATTTTGCACTAACTCCTCCTGCTCAGGTATAATTTGAATGGATGACCATAATTCTATTATATTTGCATTTATATTATGCCATATACTCTTTTTGGCCTCTGCCAACATCTGAGTTGTTACAGATTGATTCTCATACTTCTGAATATGTTGTGTCAATTTGAAGTTCTTTTGCACCTCTGCTAGGTATGCATTATCTGCTTTTATCTTGTTTTCCTCCATCTTTGAGAGTGTTGCCATTAACTTCTCATTTTCCTTATTTGTTAATGATAATTCTCCCAAATATTGGACTAGCTTCTCAAAAGAATCTGAAGTTGCTGCTTGTGTTGTTTGTTGTACTTCCTGCTGTGCTATGTACCTGTTGTTGCCAATTGTTCCTTTTCCTTCAACAGTGCTTCCATGTCCTTTTCCATCTTCTGCATTTGAACACTCTGTTCAACTATTAATTTCAACAACTTTTCTTTCTCTATTTCCAGATTAGTTACTTCTTTGGCCTAAGGGTGCTCTATGGTTGGAACTTAAATTGTTTCCTAAGGGCTTGAATATATGCATTTTTATTTTTAACTATCTCCTCGACTGCCTTAACATTACTAGGATCATATCCTATTTTGGCTATTAAATCTTCTAAAGCTTTAGTTCTAGTGTCTTTGGCTAGAGAAGACATTTGTTCTGTCTTCAATTTTAAACGCATATTATTCAAAGAGGCTTGCAACTTTGATGCAGCCATGGACGAACTCGTCAGTGTTGAAAAAATCATCTCACCTGCTTGCTTATGCAAATCAATTTGATCGATTGCATGAACCTTTTTGGTCTCAACAGAAAATATTGAAGTTTTGTAGTCTTATGCACTTTTAGGGACTGGAACTATAGGTTCTGGGAAAGCTAATTGAAACTATACCTTTTCTGTGTCAAATGCAAACAGCAACCTGTGTTGAGTGGTAGCAGTTTGTTTCCAGAATTCTGAATACGCTGAAGCCTTCAATGCTTCATTCTTCTTCTTGATCTTCCTGTATTTGGCAAAAATATTCTTTTGTGTTCCCATCTGAGATGTAGCAGATATAGGGGACTGTGTCATATCTTCAACATTTAAAAAAGGAGTGACTGGCAAACCTGTTAGAACAACTGTAGCCTGATCTTGTGACTCCTTCTCTTCTAATGATTCTTCTTGAATGTTTATTATCTGAGCATCACTTTTAGTATTAGTCTTTCGATCCTTCTTTCTCCTCTTGAAAACACAAAAGTCTGCAGCTTGAGCTTCTAAATCTGTAGGGGACATACTTTCCCTTGGTCTATTGATTTCTTTGTCCTTCGGAATAGGAGTTTGTAGAGATGATTGACTAACAATTTGTTCTTCAGCCTTTTGTAGTGTGTTCTCTGTCCATTGCTCCTGATTGGCATACTACTCTATCTCCGGTCTAGGTGTATGTGAATGTGGGGTGGTCTTTTGTTCAACTCTCAACTTTGAAATTATCCCTAATGGATCATAAGACTGTGAAGTTGAGCTTAAACTTCATGTGTTTTAGCAATTCATCCACTTCCTTGGTTGTTGCTCTAGTATTCACAATGTATGGCCCAACATGTGATTTCAATTTGAATTGTGCCTTCTTTTTGCTTGATACAAAATGTAAGTCATCCATATTTAGCATCTATCTAATGTATTCCAGGGCAAAAATCCTCACTGGCACAAACACTGGCAATTTGTAGGGAGGAAGTTCACACCCATAGATTCGAATCTCTGCGTAATTCTGGTAAAGATACGAGTCTCCAACCTTTGCTTGTTCTGTAAGATGCAGAATTCTTTTGATTTCTGTTGATATTCTTGGAATGATAGTGTTGTTTAGAAGGCACAAAGATATTGTATGAATAATCCTCTGAATTCTTTCTGAGCAAGGAAGTCTAGTGAACAACTGATAATGGTCTTCCCTGTTCATCCACCTTCTGTCGCTGAAACTTGAAACTGTCTACTTGATAGAATAACATTAGATAAACAAGGACTGGCTAGTGCTTGAACGCACCTTCAGCATTAAATTTGAGAAACTGTTCATGTATAACATCTGATAAGTACTCACTGTAGAACTGAAGGCTTCTGACCAACTACAAATACTGATAAAAACCCTAACACTACCTCACCTACCCATTGGTCAGTGCGATAACCTAATAGGCAAGTAACCATGGAAATGACTTGCCTTCACATCTGGGGAAAAATAGAAGCAGAGTAAGGGGGATTATTTTTGGGTAATTCTGAATTCTCAGGCAGGAAAAATTCAACATTATGGGCTCGCTGGGGAAAAGTAAGCTTTTGGTATATTTCCATGAGTGCATCAGTGGAAAATGGGTGCAAAGAGGTCCGGGGATTTATTTGAAGGGCTTGACAAATGCTTTCTGGGGTAATTGAAAACGGTACTTGAGCGTTTTGGGCAACTATCACTCTGTAGCTGGGGAGGTATCACAGATGACACCATGTAATGAATTCTGGGAAAAAATGAGTCTGGGGAAAGATAAACTGAGGGAAGAGCGAATCCCAAATACTTAGATCATCACTATTATCCAAGAATTTCTGATTTGCCCAATTTCGAAGCTCATATAAATCAAATTCGCATTGGATTGTTGCTATCTTATACCAGGTATCGACCAAAGGAGACCTATCTAAATCGGGGACAAGAGGTAACATAGGATTCTCATCAATCATTTTTCCCTTTCCTTTGTGCAAAGACATTTTTAATTTCAATGGCAAATTCGAAAAAAGCAATGTTACCAGGTCGTAATTTGATTGGTTGCAGAAGGGGAAAACTTTGCAGATGGCATTAGCAAACTTGGAAATCTTTAGTCTGAACTTGTGTGGATGAAATAACTAGCAAAAGGGGATAATGCGGGTTGATATGAGATTTTTAACGAGAATCGAGGGTGATTAACGGAATTGTTACCGTTTTGGAGTGTAGCATTTATGAATTTATGATGTTGGCAGGAGAAAATTTTAATGGCCAACGACTACATGATTGTTGGCAGGAGATTTGAAAGCTAACGGCTATATGACGTGGAGGATGGGTGACGTGGATGGAGCGATGAATAACGGGTGGCGAGGATGGAGCGGGAGCAAATGGACAAAAAGAGCGTCAAATGGTGGTTTTCCAGGGGGGGTAGGAGTGGTAGGCAGTAAAGGGAAGGGATCCCCCGAAATGAATGCAGAGCTACCAAGTTATCTAGGGTGGAGCCGCCATATTTTTAGCCTATGGTATTTCTGGACAGTGGAGCATCTCATCACATGACGATATCTTCATCAGTATGGCCAAGGAGCACAAAGATCTACATGTGGAGCTTGGTGACAACACCAGTAGTGGAGGGCATTGGCAACATAAATTCCAGCTAGACTCGGGGAGTCTTATGGAGGTGGAGGAGGTAATTTATGTACCTAGGATGGAAAAGAATTTACTTTCAGTTTCAGCCATGAAGGACAGAGGACTTGTAGTTAGTTTCACGAAAGGTGAGGTAGTTGTTACGCAATAAGGGTTGATCCTAGCATGAGGCAATTATAAGCAGTAGGAAGAATAACCTGTATATGTTGAGAGGACAACCATTGAAAGCCCTAGTACATAGCAGTGACAACTAGAGTGAGATTTGGCATAGGAAGATGGGTCATCTACAGTACAAGGCTCTACCACTGTTACAAGAGATCGTCACTACTTTTCTAAAGTTCACTATAGAGCATGATGGTGTTTGTAAGGGATGTGTGCTTGGCAACTAGGCCAAGGCCACATTTCCTAGCAGTGAGACAAGGTCCAAGGATGTGTTGGATTTGGTTCATTCCAACATCTATGGTCCTATGCCAGTGGAGTCTATCTCAGGGTGTAGTTATTTTGTCACATTCATAGATGACTATTCTAGGAGGGCATGGATTTACTTCCTGAAGACAAAAGATGAGGCCTTTAGTCAGTTTCAAAAGTTCAATGCTCTCTTATGGAGAACCAAACCGGGAAGAAGATCAAGGTCCTAAGATCAAACAATGGGGCCAAGTATACTTCCAACAAGTTTAAGAATTCTTGCAGAGAAGCAGAAATCAAGAAACAACTGACAGTGCCCTACAATCCGCATCAAAATGGAGTGGTAGAGAGGAAGAATAGAAGTATAGTTGAAGAAACCAAGGCCATGATCCATGATCAAGATCTACCTATGTTCTTGTGCGCAGAGGCATGTAATACAACTGTATACATGAGAACACGTGTCCTCACAAGGCAGTGGAGGACATGACTCCAGAGGAGGCTTTTTGTTAAAATTGGCAACTAGGGCCAAACTCCATGTGGGTCTACTTATTCATGGCAACTGATATTTTTCTTGGATTCCTCTTATCGAGAAGTGTAGGATTGATCTAAAGATCATCCGATTCCGACATGTATTCATGGAGATATGAATTTATTTCTGTTATGTGACAATTTGTCAAGGTCGGCCAGTGACCAAATTACCCCCATCTATCCTCATCATTGCACTATATATAGAAGAGGTTTGCAAGTCATTTGAGACACACATTCATCTCTCTTGTGATCTCTTCCTCTCCACTCGTTTGGGTTTTAGTAGAAGGAAGAGTCCCTAAGAGAATACGCTACCCTAAGAAGAGATCCCTGGATGCAGTCATGGGAGAGAAGGCTCTATGCTGCCCTAATGTGGTAGAAGCCTAACATTGTCATAAAGAAGCTTAACATTGTCATGGAGGACAGCCCTTATCTTAGCCACAAGGAAGCCCTAACGCTGCCCTATGAAGAAGCCCTAACATAGCCTATGAAGAAGTCTAATACACTGTCATGAAGGGTAACCTGAACGATGTCATGAAGGACAGATCTTAACATGAAGGAAAGCCCTAAACGCAGGATTAGCAAGTGACACTAATCCGTTATTCTAAGCCGCAATTCTAAAGGGAATTTTAGACTCAGTTAAGGAATTTTGAGAAGCCTATATATGTTGCCCTAGTTGTAGCTCACACAGTTAGACAAAATCCAAAAGAAAGGATATACCCTGGCTGCAGATAAGAATGAGGGCTCTTCGTTGTCAAGGAAGGAGCCCTATAAACGTTGTCCTAATGAAGGATGATCATAACATTGACAAGGAGACCTTCCTACGCAGTCATAGCAAAAGCCTTATCACATGTATGGAGATGCACTAGGAATAGATCGGTGACTAGGTACAGTCATAAAAGGAAGCTTACTAGTAGTAGTAAAGACTGTTGTTCTAAGGCATTATTTAGGCATGTCTGGGAGCAACGGTCTCCATATTAGAGGACTGAGAGCAAAGTTGTTTGCATGGACCTGTTGAAGGAATCTACAACTATAGCCTAGCTACTCTGCTAGGTTGTAAGCTATAGCAAGCAGCTAAGGCTAGTATGCATTGAGTGTAAATAGTTGCAGCATATTAGATGCAATATATTGGGTGCAGCATAATATAATGAAGTGCAGCATAATGATGATGAATGGTGCACCATAGCGCACAGTGACAGTGGTGTAGCATAATGATGATGAATGGTGCAGCACAATACAGAGTGGCAGTGGTGCAGCATAATGATGATGAATGGTGCAGCATAGTGCACAGTGACAGTGGTGCAACATAATGATGATGAATTGTGCAGCATAGTGCAGAGTGACAATGGTGTAGCGTAATGATGATGAATGGTGCAGCATAGTGTAGCATGACAGTGGTGCAACACAGTGATGATGATGAGTGCAGCATAGTGTAATGAAGTGTAGCACAGTGATGGGTGCAGCGCAGTGATGGGAGCAGCGTAGTGATGAGAATAGCTCTGTGATGGGAGTAGCGTAGTGATGAGAATAGCTCTGTGATGGGTGCAGCATGGTGATGGAATCACCTTGGAGAATCAGTTGAAGCAACATGCCTTCACCTAAGTTCAGATCAGCTACCTCATGTGGTATCTTCTTAGTGAAGATCTTTGCTCTTACTTTGTCAAGTCTAAATGTTGACTTCTGATGTATATGTATTATCTCTCTCTGCTGAACTATTGAAGAAGATAAGAAGAATTGATCAAGGGTTTCCCCACATTGGGGTTTGTCCCTGGCTGGTGCCACATCTTGTGTCCTCTTGTCTTGGTTTGTCTTTTGCGATTTATGTTTATGTTCTATTTGCATTTTACTATCATGCTAAATGTGATTTCCAATCTGGAATTGATATTAAGCTAATATGGAAAATTGAAGTAAACAGTCTCTCAGCATAGAACATACCTAAAATTAACATGGTATCAGAGCTGAGGTGAAGACAAAGCCCAAGCAAGAGTGAAAGAGCAATCACCGAAGACAGTTGGAAAGGACAAAAAGGCTCAATGGGTTCCTTGTCCCTCGTCAAATTCACCAAGGGTGAAGTCAAAGCAAAGAAGATTATCAAAGTGGCACAACGGAAGCATCTTGTGGCTGACCTACGGGTCACTTCAATGGGAAGACCGGATCTAAGAATGGAAGGAAAGGCAGATGCCTTGCTTGCAATAAGTTTGGCCATTATGCGAGGAAGTGTCCAAATATAAGGGACACATCACTTGATGATGATAACAATCATTCCAGGGGCATCTTCAATGACCAAAGGAATGACAGGCACAATAACAAAGGAATAAAAGGAATGCAAGTCATCAAGGAAATGGCCGACTCTTCAAAGAAAGCAAGGGACTCCAAGTATGAAGAATCAAATGTTGTTTCTGATAAGCTAGAGTATTATCTTATATTGGCCCTCTCCACTACTTCTCCTCCAGACTCTTTGGGAATCTGGCTTATTGATAGTAGTGCTTCAAGGCACTTCATCAGATAGAAAGAAGCTCTCTCTAATTTGATAGAGAAGGAAACAATCGTGGAGATTATACTTGGAGTCAATGCCACCTATCCCGGAAAGGGTGTAGGGAATGTTACCCCTCAATTAAATGAGGTAACACGATTCATTTACAAGAAGTTATTTATATACCTGATCTCAAGAAGAACGTGGTGTCCATTTCAGCAATGGAAGTCAAATGTTTCAAGGTGGCATTCATCAACAAAAAGGTACGTGTGTGGATAGGGAATTTTTAAAGATGCTTTTGAGTTCAGAGTTGGCAATTTGTATCAAGTTGCAAGAAGTCCATTGGGGACCATGTCGGTTGACACATCTCTTCTATAGCACCGGAGGTCTGCTCATTATGGGGCCCTACTCGATGTGAGTCAAATGGTGATAGGGATGCCTAAATTCAAGAAGAGCATGGAGGTACATGTCCGAGATGTACCGAAGGAAAACTTACAAGGGGACCATTCCCCTCATGTAAAAGCAAGACCACAGATTTGAAACAACCCGAGGGGTTTGAGATTCATGATTAGGAATCTCATGTATGTAGGTTGAAGAAAGCTCTCTATGATTTAGAGTTAATACCCCGAGCTTGGTATGAGAGGATTGATAGCTATCTGCTGAGGTTGAGATTCACTAGGAGTGAAGCCGATCCAAACCATTGCTTGAGGTTGTGGATGATAAACCTCTCATACTGGCAGCTTATGAGGACGACCTCTTTTTGACAGGTGCAGACCCTCTCATTTGCAAAAGTAAGGGGGAGTTGGATTCCGGATTTGGAATGGTTAACTGCAAGCCCGTGACTACCTCGATGAAGCCTAACTTTAAGAAGTTATGCGGTAGTGATGTCGAACCTGATTTGGGAAATGCCTCTAAGTTTCATAAACTCATACTAGCATTGATGTTATTAGTGAACTCTTGTCCGGATATATGTTTTGCAGTTAGCATATTGAGCTCATATATGGTTGAGCCTCACTGGATTGGTGCCAAGAATCATTTGAGATATCTTTAGGGCAGCACAATCTCTCATGGATTGAGATACACTTCCGGAAATGTGAAGCTAGATGATTATTCTGATGTTGAATAGGCAAACAATGTGGAGGATCACAAGAGCACTTCTGGGTGTTGGTTCTCTTTGGGTTCTTCTTTGATATCCTGGATGAGCAGGAAGTAGAAGTCGGTTGCTTTGAGCACCACTAAAGTCGAATACATAGTTACGAGTATGACCTCATGTGAAGCTGCCTGGTTGAGGAATCTCTTCAGTGAGTTGTTCAGGCACATGTTGGATACCATCGTGATCTTCTGTGACAACTAGAGGGGGATTCGATTGTTCAGGAATCCCGTGTTCTATGATCACTCCAAGCATATAGACATCAGGTACCACTCTATCTGGGATATGGTACATCGAGGAGCAAGAAGGCTCCATCACATTAGGACTGATGTGCAGGTCGCTGATATTTTGTCAAAGCCACTGGGAAAGGTCAAATTATTGACTTTCCAAGAACGACTAGGAGTCATGGAGAGACTCTCTCCTAAGGATCCTGTATGATATGGACATTGAGCTCTGGGAGCTCCGGGGGATTCGGGGTACATCTTGGAGCGATGAGCAACCACAGGGTGAGTGGTTCAGCCTTCCCCTAGTGGTCTTTTATGTAGGCAGGATGAGTGGTTCATCCTTCTCCTGCTGAGACACAGTCATAGGGTAAGTGGTTCAACCTTCCCCTAGTGATTTGTTGTGTACAAGGTGAGTGGTTCAGCCTTCCCCTGGAATACCCCGAGCGACATGTAGGCAGGATGAGTATGAGTGGTTCATCCT
This sequence comes from Pinus taeda, assembly GCA_000404065.3. Taxonomy (NCBI): domain Eukaryota; kingdom Viridiplantae; phylum Streptophyta; class Pinopsida; order Pinales; family Pinaceae; genus Pinus; species Pinus taeda. The sequence goes on from APFE030469005.1 coordinate 317,601, forward strand.
TCTCCTGCTAAGACATCCTACGCATGCAGTCTGGGACTCATGGGAAGTACCTATCATCTAGCCAATGAGTAGGAAATGAGGATGGGGACCATAGTAGTATCGATGGATGCATCGTGTTACTACCATACTCCCTATGCTAGGATGATATTGATATGGGATCAATTGGAACTGACTTCAGGTTAGTAAGAGTTATATAACTCACTCTCTTTTGGAACTGACTTCGGATTAGGAAGAGTGGTATGATACACTCTCTTTATTTGGAACTGATTTCGGATTAGTAAGAGTGGTATGAGACACTCCCTTTATTGGAACTGACTTTAGGTTAGTAAGAGTGGTATGAGACACTCTCTTTTATATGCGACTGACTTCGGGTCAGTAGAGGATGGTATGATGCATTCTTGATCACTTCTTCTTCTTCATAGTTTAGCAGGGAAGTGCAGGGAACTGATGGCAGAGATAGTACAGTCTGGCAGATGGATTAGCAGATGAAGTTCTCCCTAGTTGAAAGGGAGTGTAAAAATTGGCAACTAGGGCCAAAATCCATGTGGGTCTACCTATCCATGGCAGCTGATATTTTTCATGGATTCCTCTCGTCGAGAGGTGTAGGATTGCTCTAAAGATCATCCGATTCCGACATGTATTCATGGAGATATGTATTTATTTGTGTTATGTGACAATTCGTCAAGGTCAACCAGCAACCAAATTACCCACATCTATCCTCATTGTTGCACTATAAATAGAAGAGGTTTGCAAGTCATTTGAGACACACAATCATCTCTCTTGTGATCTCTTCGTCTCCACTCGTTTGGGTTTTAGCGGAAGGAAGAGTCCCTAAGAGAATACGCTTCCCTAAGAAGAGATTCCCTAGATGCAGTCATGGGAGAGAAGGCTCTAGGCTGCCCTAATGTGGTAGAAGCCTAACACTGTCATAAAGAAGCTCAACGTTGTCATGGATGACAGCCCTTATCTCAGCCACAAAGAAGCCCTAATGCTGCCCCTATGAAGAAGCCCTAAAATAGCCTATGAAGAAGTCTAATATGTTGTCATGAAGGGTAACCTGAACGCTGTCATGAAGGACAACTCTTAACACGAAGGAAAGCCCTAAACGCAGGATTAGCAAGTGACACTAATCCATTGTTCTAAGCGCAGTTCTAAAGGGAATTTTAGACTCAGGCAAGGCACTTTGAGAAGCCTATATACATTGCCCTAGTTGTAGCTCGCACAGTTAGACACAGTCCAAAAGAAAGGATATACTGTAGCCGCAGATAAGAATGAGGGCTCTTCGTTGTCAAGGAAGGAGCCCTATAAACGTTGTCCTAATGAAGGATGATCATCACATTGACAAGGAGACCTTCCTACACAGTCATAGGAGAATCCTCATCACATGTATGGAGATGCACTAGGAGCAAATCAGTGACTAGGTGCAATCATAAAAGGAAGCTTAGTAGTTGTAGTAAAGATTGTTGTTCTAAGGCATGATTTAGGCATGTTTGGGAGCAACTGTCTCTATATTAGAGGACTAAGGGCAAAGTTGTTTGCATGGACCTGTTGAAGGAATCTGCAACTATAGCCTAGTTGCTTTGCTATGCTATAAGCAATAGCAAGCAGATAAGGCTGGTATACATTGAGTGTAAATAGTTGCAGCATATTAGATGCAGTATATTGGGTGCAACATAATATAATGAAGTGCAGCACTGTGACAATGGTGCAGCATAATGATGATGAATGGTGCAGCATAGTGCACAGTGATAGTGGTGCAGGATAATGATGATGAATGGTGCAGCATAGTACACAGTGACAGTGGTGCAGCATAATGATGATGAATGGTGCAACATAGTGCAGCATGACAGTGGTGCAACACAGTGATGATGATGAGTACAGCATAGTGTAATGAAGTGTAGCACAGTGATGGGTGCAACTCAGTGATGGGAGCAGCGCAGTGATGAGAACAGCTCTGTGATGGGTGCAGCATGGTGATGGAAACACCTTGGAGAATCAGTTAAAGCAGTATGCCTTCACCTGAGTTCAGATTAGCTACCTAATGTGGTATCTTCTTAGTGAAGATCTCTGCTCTTATTTTGTCAAGTCAAAATGTTGACTTCTGATGTATATCTACTATCTCTCTCTCTGCTAAACTATTGAAGAACATAAGAAGAATTGATCAAGGGTTTCCCCACATTGGGTTTTGTCCCTGGCTGGCGCCACATCTTGTGTCCTCTTGTCTTGGTTTGTCTTCTGCGATTTATGTTTAAGTTCTATCTGCATTTTACTATCATGCTAAATGTGATTTCCAATCTGGAATTGATATTAAGCTAATATGGAAAATTGAAGTAAACTATCTCTCAGCATAGAACATACCTAAAATTAACACTTTTACAAGAGTGAAACCAGAGTTGAGTCATCTGCATATCTTCAGTAGTCCAATGTATGTCCACATTTCTTCAAAGAGCACTATACTAGAGCCCTCATCACAGAGGGGCATTTTTGTTGGATACGTGAGATTTCAAAGGCCTACAGTGTCGACATTACCGGACAGAGGAAGATAGTGGTCAAGAGGAATGTCAGATTTGAGGAGGGTAGGACCCTTAGGAGGTCACATGATAAAGATATAGTAGTGCCTGAGGATCGAGGGTGAGTGGATCTAAAGATTGAGCAAGGACTGGCAACAAGAGCATAGCCTTCTGAGCAAGAGGAATGAGATGTTCCTTCGAGCTCTGTCAAGAAGAGCTCGAGATGAATTGAGCAGACATTACCAAATGTTGAGGAGCATGTGGAGGCTCCTAACAACACTTTCAGGGAGAGTAGACCACCTGCCATATTTTTTAGTTATTTAGCCTTGACGAGCAGCATCAATGAGTCAGAGCCTTCTACCTATGAGGAGGCAACAAACCAACAGGTTTGGAGGGACGCCGTGACGGAAGAGTATAGTTCCATCCTGAGGAATGATGTATGGAAGACAGTACTAAGGCCAAAAGGAAAGTTGGCGGTCACTTCTCGATGAATCTATAAGATCAAATAGGCGGCGGACTGCAATGTCAAGAAGTACAACGTGAGGTTCATGGAGAGAGGGTTCTCCCAGATGGAGGGATTAGACTATGAGGATACATTTTCACTCGTCACCAGATATGCCTATATCAAGGCAGCTACATCTATTGCTTCAAAGATGGAGTGGAGGATACATCAGATGGATGTGAAGACTGTCTTCCTTAATGTGCTGATTGAGGAAGAAGTGTATATTGAGTAGCCTCAAGGCTTCGAGGTACATGACAGGGAGTCCCATGTATGCCTATTGAAGAAGGTCTTATGCAAACTTAAGCATGCACCTCATACATGGTACTCCAGAATTGATGGGTGCCTACTTGGATTGGGCTTCACCTATAGCGAGACAAACTCCAACTTGTACCATGTACTTATTGATGGTGAGTCGCTTATCTTGGTATTGTGTGTTAACAATCACTTTCTAATGAGATCAGAGAAGCTCATGGGGATGTGCAAGGAGGACCTTGCTTTAGAGTTCAAGATGAAGGATATTGGTTTGATGCATTACTTTTTGGGATTAGAGGTGTGGCAGCATCTACAAGAGATCTTCCTTGGGCAGGGCAAGTATGCAATTGAAAGTTTGGGGAGATTGAAGATGGAGAATTATGGGTTGATGTCTACACCTATGATCACCAACTTGAGGACACTAAGTGCTTCTGAGGGTGAGTTGGTGGATCTCACTTTGTACAAACAGTTGATCAAGTCCTTGATGTATCTCATCAACACTAGGTCAGATATTTGTTTTGCTATGAATACCCTCAGCCAATTCATGGTGGAGCGAAGAAGGGTTCATTGGGTCGTAGTGAAGCATATGCTCAAGTATCTTTGTGGTACAATGAAGTATGGACTAAGGTATGTCAAAGTTGGTGGAGTGGAGTTGCAAGGCTACACAGATTCAAACTAGGCATGGAGTGCAATGGACAGGAAAATTACTTCAAGTTGTTCAGGTTGGGGTTAGCTATGATCTCATGTTATAGCAAGAAGCACCACTCGGTGGCACTTAGCTCAGTAGAGGTCGAGTACATGCCAGCGAGTTTGGTGAGTTGTGAGGCCATATGATGTTGGAAAAGGAACTAGGTTCGGTCTTCATAATTGTCTTTCTACTTATGTCATTATGTATAATTTATGTCTAAAGCAAAAGAAGAAAGAAAATATTGTTTTCAAGCACGGGTTTCATGCTCCATTTAATGGTCTTCAAGGTCAAGCATGCATTTCATGCTCCTAGGGTTTGTCATGACTCAAAAGATTTATTGTCATATTTAAAAGACCCTTTTGGGAAATTTGTATCAAGAAAGAAACATTATTTTTGAGTCTATAAAGTCAATTTGGACTTTGAAGACCAAGTCGGCCTTGCCAATGAAAGTCGGCCTCGAAGAGGCTATTCAACCCCCTTGGAAAGGGTATAAGAAGGTAGAGACTTTGACTCATTTGGCATCCAATTATCAACAAGTTTGATTGCATTAAAACAAGTAGAATTTCAAGAGCGAGAGTCAAGACTAGAAGAACAAATCTAAAGTGAAGTTAGAAGACCTCAAATTCGAACCATATTTGCTCACACCTGCGAAAATTAGGGGATTTTGGGCTAGTTGAAAGTTCGAGTTGCAAGCCGAAATTGCAGACCTAAATTGAGGGTCGAAGCTTTGATTGTAGTAGAATTTGAAGAGGTTGACCTTCGTTGACTTTGGTAGACCTTGTCTTATTTGGAGCAGATCATTTGGAGGGCTGACTTAGGGCTTGAGGAGGTCTTGGACATGGTCTTTGGGACTTGGAGGTCTCATTTTTTATCTGATTCTATAAGAAGAGGATTGTTTGGGTTTTCCCTAGTTATCGAGTTTTTCCCTGGCATGGAGACTATATCTTGTGTTCTTTGTGTTTTGTGATCTTCATGTTTTTTATAATTGTTTGATGAAGAAGCAAAACAAAATAATAAAATGCCAACTAATATCACAAGTAATTATCAAGTAAGGAGAATCAACATTAATATACAAATACCCTAGTTTTCACACATATGGTCGCACAAGATGCTCACAAGATTATTTGGTCTTGAGATGGGGCCCACAATTATTCACTATAACAATCAAAGTTGCATTAAGCTCTCTAAGAATTCAATATTTCATGATAGGTCCAAGCATATAGAGATCAGATACCACTTCATCAAACATTGTAAATTTTCTTGAAACTTTGCAACTAATTGGATGAATTACTAGAAACAAGGCAACTAAAAACTCAAACCAAATTTACTTTCACCAAGATACATAGTTTCTCAACAATCTATAAGCAGTGGAAAAACACTAGAGATAAAAAACACATGCACACAAAATTAACACGCTTGTTTTACCCAAGAAACCCAAAAGGGAAAGCCTGCTTTCTTTGTTGTGGTATTTTATTGGTTGTTCTTTGAGCAAATATAGATCTATTACAATTCACGTTGCTACTGCAGCCAACAATCTGTCTCTGAGAAATACTCTCGACTTGCCCTAAGAATTTTGATCACCGCTCCACAATCCTTACGCACTTGAGCTCCCTAAATCCTTGCACACTAGGCTCTTATTTCCTTGCGCACTTGAGCCCTATTTCCTTGTGCACTTGGGCTTATTTCCTAACAGACTTGGCCTCCTAAATCCTAGCACACAATTGGTCCTCAATTATGCGCACTCCACACACAAAGAATGATTTGTGAATTTGTGCCTTCGTCCTTCTCTTTATAGATATAATTCAAACCATGCAAGGAGGCCTAGTTTGATTTGCAGTTCACTCGAGTTTCCTTCAGTTGTGATTGCGAGCTAACTGAGAACTCAACTCGTTCTCTCTCCAATCAACACCGAAGTCTTAACTCATTCTCTTTCCAATCAACACTGAAGTCTTAACTCATTCTAACTAAACTTGTCATTGCCACCCCATCTTGTAGTCTAACTAATGAAGACTCCACTTAACTGAAGCTCCAACACTACACATAAAAACTTGATGACCATTCCAATAAACTGGAAATCAACTCATTGTAACTAAAGTCTATCTCATGAACTCGCACTCATGCTAGTTAATACGAATTTGAGGTCTTCACTAGCTAAGGCACAAGCTAGAAGACCTTCCATTGCTACATTCCCAACACTCCCTCTTAGCAAGGAAGGGATTTTGTACAACTGCTAACGTATCTCTGAAATAGACAAAACTGCCTCTTGCCAATGCCTTGGTCAATATATTTGTTGTTTACTCCTCTGTTGGAATGTAAGGTAGCTTCACTATCCCTTTCTGCACACAGTCGCTAAGATGATGATACCTGATCTCAATATGCTTGGAGCAATCACGAAACACTAGATTCTCTTAGAGCTTAATGCAACTCTAATTGTCACAGTGTATCATAGTGGGCTCCACCCAATGTTCCACTAAAGTTCCAGGACGAGGGGGTGAGGGAGCGAGGATACGCGGGAGCGGCCTATGCAAAAACTCCCCACCAAATTTTAGGAAACGTGGGGGGACGTTAGGGTCTTAAAAACTTATAAATATAAAATATAATTTATAAATTGAGTCCACTATGAGAATTGGGTTTGAATTGAAAAGCTGCAAAGCATGATCATTGATATGAATATCATTATCTAATATCATATAAATTTAAAATTCTAATTTATAATCATACATCATACATTATGATTAAAGTTTAAACCATATTGATGTTCCACTTCCTACTATGAACATTGAATACTAAATTAGTGAATATTGACATAAAATTATAAAAGTCAAGTTTGATATATCAAGAGTCAAAATTTTATAAAGTCAGAATAACATAAGAACATCAACATATCAAAAGATAAACGAGCATAATTTTGCTCAAGCCTCAAGGTAATGCTCCGCTAGTCTCTGCATCCAGCTGCTGCATGAATAAATCAGAATCAAGCATATCACCATCTGAATCTGAATCATTAGCATTCTCAAACATGTTAAGTGGCACACCAACCAACCCCATCTGCTCTCATCAACTCTCTCCTCCATATCTACGTGTGCATCATCATTTGGATCAACATCCCATCGTGTTGTTGGTCCCTTCAAATACTCAGGTGTCTTCCTATGCTCAAGACGTAGGGCACTGTGCATAGCAACTAACTTCTCTGTTCTTTTAGAGGTAAGCTTGTTTGTCTTGATAGAGTGGATGAAGCTATATGTGGAACAATTCCTCTATGCTGCAGAGGAACTAGGAATGTCTTGCGAATGGAGTGAGGGGCCAGGGCGAATAATGAATTAAATTTATAAAAACACGAATTGAAACCCTAAAGTATTAAATGTTAAATTTTAATTATAAACAAAAGTTTGTCTAAAAAAATCGGGCCCCTCGACCCCCGACGT
>APFE030469005.1:325937-343393 GCA_000404065.3 Pinus taeda
TTCTTTATGTCCTTTTCTTCAATTGCCTCAAGAGCTTTTCGTACAAGCTCCGGACTAGAAACTGTACAAAGCCCAACATCATGTCTAGGCAGTTTAGCGAGATGGTATTTCAATCGCGTAACCCCGCCTGTCATCGTAGCCCCACACAATTTGCATGATAGATTTGCCCGACTCACACCATCAGGGGTCCCATACTCCCAAAATGGGTCCAAGGCTTTCGGCATATTTGTAATTGTAGTGGGCTAACTCAAAAGGAAACCTATAGCACCAAAAAAAAATTGGAATTAGTAACTTAATAAATAATAATTAACTGTAATACTAAATTACAAAATTCAAATAAGTTAATAACAAAGAATGCATAAGTGATAAGTCAATTAATAATTTAAAATTTTAATTACATAGACAGGGCTTGAATTGCTTTGGGTTTGATTTCAATTTTCAACCTCCAGCTGAATGAAAAGTTCTGGTCTTTAACCCTATAAATCTGCAAGGGGTGAATTTAGGGGTTAACAGGAAGATAGAGCAATGTGAGGAAACTCCAAAACTTATATTGGATGGAAGAGATAGAAAGTGGAGATAATAAAACAATTTCTTGATTGCAAGTTTCAGCTGTGATAAAGGAGAAAGTTAGAAACTACAGCAATGGGTAAGAACTTAGAAGGGTAAGAATCTTCTAGATTTATGATGTAGTTTGAAGCTTGAGCAGCATATCTGCAATGACCCATGTAATTACATTTCCATATTTCTAATAGCATTTTTATGTTTATTAATGATTATATTTTAAACTTAGAAAAATCAAAAATGTATATAAACTTTTCTCCTTCTCTTACTGGCTGTGTGCAACATTTCTGAGTATAGCAATCTTATTAGTGGGTGATTCGAGCTGAAGTATAAAGTTAAAAAGGCCAGATTTATATCAGTCACAAAAGGGACCGAGTTTATGTCTCAAGAGGGACGTGTTCATTCCTATGGAGGTCTGTTTGAGTTGCTAGTATTCTCAGTCAACAATTGCTTAAGCGTATTCCTGAGGAACAGTGGAATGTATTTATAAATTATAATATTTAACATTGCATATCAATAATTTCGCTATTGAGTTAGAAGATGTCAATCCAACATCTGATTGGATTGTTGAGCTGCGAGCATAGCAGCGAGGAGTCATTGTTTTGGAAGGATTTAAGCTATATGACCCTCGAGGCATCAAGGATAAGCCTTTCCATTAATTAATCATTCTTTTGTTTCATACCATGGTCCAATTTTATATAATTATATATTAACTTTTATTAAAATAATTCTTGGTTTTATTATTGATTGAACGAAGAAATTTCAGTGGAAACCCTAGATACCTGAAATCATAGATTTAGAATTATGTGGCAAAGAATACTATTTAGTTGAATTTGTGTTGGACTGTTGAATCTCTGGATAAGGTATGAAATATTATTACCAACTCAGATTTGTTCTCTGTCACCGTGTGCACCATCGGACCATCCTACAGCACTCTTATGATTTAATAATTTATCACTGTGTGTTTTGCTGGTGTTTATGAATATATTGCCTCTCTATTGCTGTAGCGAATTTATATCAGTGGTAACTGGTATGTATTATTATTCCCGGCCAATCTGATAGCAAACCTGAAAATAAACTTTGAACACAAGTATTAAAACAGTAAAACTCACCTGTGCAGACTCCAGAGATTATTTCGTGGCGTGGGCACCGGAGATAGTCGACGGTCGTGGCACGGGCGTGGGCTGGAGAGTCGTGGTGCGTGCGCAGGTAAACCCTCGGGAGTCGGCAGCCAAACAGCGAAATGAAAAAACAAAAATTTCACAACGAAATCGCATATTTATTAATTATAAAACCTCCCGGCGATATTTTCCAATTTATCGCGATATTTGCCGTTTTTTCGCCGATATTTCGTATTTTGCGCGAGATTTTCAAATCGCGAAAATATCGCGATATTTCCCTGCCGATATCGCCGAAATATCGGCGATATTATCATCACTGATCTATCGTGTCTCTGAGATATCTCAAAACATGTTTTGCAGCAACCCAGTGAACTTTGGTAGGATCCATCATGAACTGGCTCAACTATTTCACTACAAAACATATTTCAGGGCATGTGTTGACTAAGTGCATCTACGACCCAATGAGTTTCCTGTGCAATGTAGCATCTACTTGCTCTAGTCTACTAGCATACACCTTCCTCCAGTTCATGACTAGAGGCATGGTCATGGGCCTACAATCCTAGATATGGAACCTCTTGAGGATCTCTATAGTGTACTTCACCTACCCCAAGAAGATTTCCCCATCACCCTGCCATACCTCCAGCCCAAGGACATAGTGCATAAGACCTATGTCTTTCATCTCAAACTCTCTTGCAAGCACTGCCTTGCAATCTTAAATCAAGTTGTCTGCTCCAGTTAAGATAAGATCGTCAACATAGGGCACTAGAATGAGTGGAAGCCTCCAACTATGATGTAGTACAGGTTGGAAGCCCAATTCCTGAAGGTAGCTATCAATGTGAGTGTACCATGCTCTTGGTGCCTATTTGAGCCCATAAAGAGCTCTCTTCAACAAACAAACATGAGTGTCTTTGTTGAAGGTCTCAAACCCCTCTGGCTGCTCCAAATAAATCTCTTCCTCAACTGCCCTGTTGAGGAATGTTGTCTTCACGTCCACCTGGTGGGTCTTCCACCCAATCTAAGCTGCAAGTGCCGAGATCATCCTAATGGATGAATAACGAGCCACTAGGGCAAATGTCTCATCATGGTTAATGCCCTCAACCTGCGAGAAGCCCTTGGCCACAAACCTGGCATTGTACTTCTCCACACTCCCATCTACTCCATGGTTCACCTTGTACACCCAGCATGATCCTACTACTAATTTTCCCTCTGGTCATGGCACAATCTCCTAGACATCATTCTTCATGATGGAGGAATATTCCTCCACCATGGCATCCTGCCAAACTTGTCGAGAAGTTGCCTCCTCATAACAAGAAGGCTTTGTGTCTAACAACTTAGTCATTAATGCCATTTATTTGGTCTACCTCTATGACTGCTTGCTCTGCCTAAACATAGAGCTAGGAGTCTCAACTCGTTCCTGGGCCTCTTGAATCAACCTCTGGACCCACTTGGTTATCTTCCTCCCTATGTTGGGAGTCATGGACTAAATGGTTGCCTCCACTTGTCCTAGTCTCTCCTCATCCTGCAATGACTCCTGGTCATCTTGCTATGTGGCCCACTTGCCACTTGGCTAAGACTCAATCTGTGATATTGGCTAAGGCTTATGCTTGGGAGCGAGTAGCTCCTCCTCAAGTACTTCAACCTACTCTCAATCCAAGGATTCCCTCAGAGCTCTGTCCTCCTCAAACCTCACGTCTTGCCTGATAATTGTCTTCTTGAGTGATGGTATATACACCCTATACGCTTGAGATGTTTCACTTTAACCCACGAAAATTCCCTTTTTGGTTGTGGTCTCCAGCTTCTTTCTGCTCTCTTTGGACACATGGCAGTAAACTTTGGTGCCAAAGATGCGAAAGTGTGAAACATTAGGCTTCTTTCTTATGAAATCCTCCTCCATTGTAACTCGTCCAAGCACTCTATGTGGACTCATGTTCTGTAGAAATACCGCAGTGTTGCACTCCTCTGCCCCCAAGAGCATGGGTAGCCCCTAGTCATGCAACATGGCGTTGGCTACACCAACTATGTTGTGGTTCTTCCTCTCAGCCACCCGATTCTGTTGAGGGTTATGGGATGTTGTAAGCTCTCTCCTAATGCCCTCCTTGGCACACAAGTCCATGAAGGCGTTGGAGACATATTCCCCGCCATTATCACTCCTCTATGCTTTGATCTTCTTCCCATTCTAGTTTTCTACCAAGGCTTTAAACTCCATGAACTTGGAGAAGAACTCCTCCTTCTTCTTCATAAAGATCCATGTTTTCCGAGAAGAGTCATCTATGAAAGTCGTTAGTTTTTGGTAGCATCGGAAGTGCTCTAGCCTTGAAAATTGGTGGAGAGGCTAAGGCACATGAGTTCTAAAGAACCCATAAACCGTTTGGTGAAATTCCATCCGGATTGTATTTTATTAAAATAATTAATATTTTTAATGGGCTTCCTAAGTCTAAACTTCGGAAAATTAAAATATTAATGGGTATTAATTAAAATATGGGTGAGAATGATCTAGAAGGCAGATCAAGTCATGTTTTAATCTTAGCCGTTGATTAGAGACTTAATCTCGGTCATTGAAGACTCAACAGGAAAAGTATAAAATGGAGGCCTGGGGTTCATTTGGAAACACACACGGAGAGAACAAATTCATTAAGAATTCGATTCCTAGGGCAGGGTTTGCTAAGGATTTCAAATTAAGTGATCATTCTACAGCAGAGGGGCAGTGAGAATCCGGGAGGAATTTCCGGATAATACAGACAGAGAGGCAGAGAGAGCCAGCAGAGCAAAAAAGTTGTCTGTCACATAGAATTCGGACCTATCGAGAATTGTCGGAATAGCCGGTAAAGCTAACGCAGAGGGCAGAAGCTGGAACTGCCAGGAACAACCAGAACTGTCGGGAACTACCAGGAACAACCGGAACTGTCAGGAACTATCAGAACAGCTAGGACAGTTGACACGAAGGGCAAAGAAGGTGACGCAGAGCCAGTGCAAAAATAGTCAGGGTTAGCCAGTCTTGTTCCAGATGAGTCGGAATTCTGCCGGGTGAAGTGAGGTAAAAGTCACTCAGATTTTCCGTTAGCATTTTCTCTGTAAAGGATTGCTAGATGAGCATCCTAGATTTGTATTCAGATATTTCTCCTGCATAATAATAAAAACCTCAGAGCTGCTACACCGATTTTCCCACATTGGGTTTTTCTAGGGACTATTGTGTCCAAAAATAAGTGTGTCCTATGTTCTTGTTCTTTGCTCTGTTTTCAGTTTCATGAGATCAAATATTTAATTACTCTAGGTTGCAGAAGTAATTTGCTTCAGTATTCAGAAGAATAACTCAATGAATGTAATTTAAAAGTCAAGTAGGTGAAGTAGATTCAAATTTGATGCAGTAGGGGTTCCTCCAGTGTATGAATTTTCACAAAAGTGACATAGTAGATGTGTCTCATGAGTGATGGAGAAGAGAAGGGCTCACATACGTCTAAATGTACCATCTCCAAAATCCCTTTAGCTCTATTGTCTCAGCCCTGGAAAGATGATTTGCCATACTTGCCAAGTGTGCACCCCTTGAACACATCATGTTGGTCGAATGTGCACTGTGGTAGACTTGTGGCTATCTGTTGAAGGATCTTCAATGCCCCATGTGTATGTAACAAAGCTCCCCCAAGTCTCTGCTTTGCAAACTTCCCCCCTTGCTACTCAAGGTTGCGCATGTCTCAACCTGCAACCTATAATGATTTTTCATCTCACACCAATCTACTTCATAGATCTAGAAGATAAGTGCTTGAAGTAAGCCTTACCTCTACTAAAGATGACATCAAAAGCCTTGTCCTCTAGGGTAGAAACCAAAACAATGCTCTTCTTAAGGCTTAGAACATAAAGGAGATCCCTGAGATGGAGAGAGCTACCAGACTCCCTCTCAAAACTGACAATACCTACTCCCCTAGTCATGTACTTCGCATCATCTCCTAGCTCAATGTGAAACTACATGTCATTCTCCTTCAGCTGGTTGAAATATTCCTTGTTCCCATTCATGTGGAAGGATGCTCCAGAATCAATGTACCATATGTTGTTGCCTATTGAGCTTGCCATGCAAGCTATTAGTGAGAAGACTTTCTCAAACTGAGAAGAAAATGCATCTACCTCAGTTGATGCGGCCACACGGTCTTTATTGGACCCCTTCTTCCAGTTAGGACACTTAGTGGCATAGTGCCCGAACTGGCGACAATGGAAGCATTTGATCTTGCTCAGATATTTCTTCTTCTTCTCGCCCTTCTGACTGGACTCGACCTTTCCTTGGCCCTTCTTGCCCTTGGCTTTGCTACCTTTGCCTGTGAAGGTAAAGTTCTACTCATACTCAGTCTTTGTTGATCTTCCAGCTCTCATCCCTCTCTGGATATCCTCTTGGATACGGTCTGACCACAACCTTTCCCAGCTAGGAAGATTCTCTTTGCCACTGACTGCATCATGGAAACTATCCCAAGACTTATGAAGACCTAGTAGCGCAAGACTCACAAGATTATTGTCTGCTACAATCTCGCCCACTCCAACTAGCTCATCCAGAACCTGAATGACCTTGGAAAGGTACAAAATGATGAGCTCACCTTTGCTCATCCAGATATTTCTTAGCTTGTCCTTCAATGCAAGCTTCCTGGCATCACTAGAACCCTAATACAAATCCAAAATGATTTTCCACATCTCGTATGTTATCTTCTTCCCACAGAGATGAGGAATAATATGGTCTTTGACCCCCTCAAGAATGATCCTCCTGGCCTTGGTGTCATTCTTGTTATGTTGGATCAATTGTTGGGGATCTGCGAGTGGAACTATTTGATTAAGTGCAAATTCTAGCACCCCGTTATCCTCTAACACCACTGAGATCCACTCCTTCCATGAGCAGAAGTTAGAGGCTCCCTCTAAATAGTGATTTTTCCTCAGTCCTTGGAACATCATATTGCTTATCCAAAAATTGCTCTTCAAAATTCTAGCGCAAGCCTTCAAACTGAATTGTGCTCTTCACTTATTGATCAATTATGGTGTTGGTCTTTATGCAGAACTCTGCTCTGATACCATGTTAATTTTCTTGAAACTCTGCAACTACTTAGATGAATTACTAAAAACAAGGCAGCTGAAAACTGAAACCAGATTTACTTTCACCAAGATAGAGAGTTTTTTAACAATCTATAAGCAACAGAAAAACACCAAAAAAAAAAAAAAAAACACATGCACACAAAATTGACACACTTGTTTTATCCGAAAAACCCAAAAGGGAAAACATGCTTTCTTTGTTGTGGTATTTTATTGATTGTTCTTCGAGAAATATAAATCCATTACAATTCACACTACTACTACAACCAGCGATTTGTCTCTGAGAAATAGTATTGACATGCCCTGAGAATGACGATCCCTGCTCCACAATCTTTACACACTTGAGCTCCTTAAATCCTTGTGCACTAGACTCCTATTTCCTTGCGCACTTGATCCCTATTTCCTTTCACACTTGGGCCTATTTCCTTTGCGCACTAGCTCCTATTTCCTAGTGCACTTGACCTCCTAAATCCTAGCGCACAATTGGTCCTCAATTATGTGCACTCCACACACATAGAATAATTTATGAATTTGTGCCTTTGTCCTTTTCTTTATAGATAGAATTCAAACCATGCAAGGAGGCCTAGTTCGATTAGCAGTTCACTCGAGTTTCCTTTAGTTGTGATTGCGAGCTAACTGAGCTAACTGAGAACTCAACTCGTTCTCTCTCCAATCAACACTGAAGTCTTAACTCGTTCTCTTTCCAATCAACATTGAAGTCTTAACTCGTTCTAATTGAACTTGCCACTGCCACCCTGTCTTATAGTCTAACTGAAGAAGACTCCACTTAATTGAAGCTCCAACACTACGCATGAAAACTTAATGACCATTCCAGTAAACTAGAATTCAACTCATAGTAACTGAAGTCTATCTCATTAACTCGCACTCATGCTAGAGAAAGACAAATTCGTGGTCTTCACTGGCTAAGGCACAAGCCAGAAGAACTTCCATTGCTACATTTTCAACAAAAACAGGGTCCAGAGAGGAGTTGTGAGATTACAATACATCTCCACAAGGATTACCAAGCCTCTAGTGAAGGGGAAGTTTGTGTTTTACAAAGACAAGTTGGGGGTGGTGGAGAATCCCTACCTTGCTAGGAAGGAGTGTTGATTTTGTAGCCTCAAAAGGTCTTCTACATTGACTTTGTGTCTTAGCATGTAGAAGATATTTGATTGCCCCTTTAGGTGCTTGCTTGGTGGAGTAGGTGATTTTATGATTTCTTTCTTTAGGTTAACTTAGGAAAAGTACAATAATTAATCTAATTATTTATTTATTTATTTTTACAAGGGAACTAGCAACCTCCCCAGGTATATGCAACAGCCCGCAAGTTACATATATCAAAAACCCATACATCCTAGGACCTGTTCTTGTCCAAATTGTATAGGCACAACAACAATGCTCAGGATGAGGGTTGTCACTATGATCCCTGCCTACTCCATTCTAGTTGTCTCCCAACAGCAGGCTATGGGGGTAGTCCCTATGGAATGAGATGAAGGAAAACAAGTTGGAAACCAACTTGTTTGGGGAGACACAGATGAGTGACCTAGCCAATTGGTTGAAATTAAGCAAGATTATTGATTAGATTAGATTGTCGATTATGAGGCTAGTGCCTTAATGGAGTCACAAATTCTTGCTTCTTATAAATTGGAACCAAATGACTAGGTGGACACTCGTTGCTTGGATGGTTGACTAACCTATATGATATACAAATCCTAGAACCTATTTGAGAATGATCTTGGTAAATTTTAGTTAAATGCCTAATCTGAGTGTAACCTTCATTTAACTATTTTGAAGTTGGGCTCCAAGGTAGGTTGTGGGAAGGAAGCTAACAGGAAGCAGGCTAGGCCCTGATTAATGATACCTTCTGTTAGGCTTCCACCACCCGATGCCTCTGACGCTGCAAAGATTGTGGCTCTGATGATTTCAAAGTCACTGTGTTAACCACCGAAGAGTTGTCGAGGCCCCTCAAGCTAGATAAGAAGGGTTGTCTTTTGTCTCTATCAACCTCGCTTATGTTAGGAAGTAAATTATCAATGCAAATCTAGATCTAGTATGCTTATGCAAGAAATGATGAGTGAGATTTATCTTGAGTTAAGATTTTCTTAAGTTGTTTAAGTACTTAATTAGAATCTTTTTAAGAGTACTTAACAATAGTGAATTGCAATCTTAGACAAGATAAAATGCTTAGAGATGCAAGTGTAAACTTCAACAATATTCCACAAGATACCAAGTAACCCAAGATGTCAAATGTTTAAAATAGTTAATCAAGATGTTGATCATAGATTTATGACAGTTTATACTAGCAATATTACTTCATAAAATTCAGATCTTATCAATGTTGAAACAGCAGTGCATAAACCACTTCAAATGATGAAACTTGCCCAACACATAAAACACTGAAATTCTAATGACCAACAAATGTAATTCAACTTGTTTAGATCACTTTAAGATGATATATTTAGTAAAACTTCAGATCTGATTTCTTGATTTGCCACAGTAAATAAACACAGATTAGCAAGATAAAACTGCCAAAAATAGATGGCCAATATGCCCAAAAATAGCAAAATGCACTAGAACTTGAAAATTTCAATTTTAGGGCTTTTAGAGAGTTTGACTCAGCAATTTTCAGAACTAATATGTTTATTACAACAATGAGTTAAACACAAATCCGTGAACCAATCAAGCTAAAAATAGATGTCCAACATTTCCAAAAATAAAACAAATTTACGGAAATTGAAAATTTTAGTTTTTGGCCCTTATTAAGTGTTTGATTTAGAAATTTCAAATTTGCAAAAAAATTTAGTTATCCAGAAAAATCTAGCAAGCTTAAATGTTAGATCTAGGCCAAAACTCAAATACCCAAGAGACCAAAATTTGTGAAAATGAGGATTTTGCAATTTTAGATGACTTTGACCATTTAGTTTGTGATTTTAATGCCTAATTATTAGTAATTTGTTTGTTGTAATAAAACAGTAGAAAACAAGGGCTTAGATGTCAAACCCTAGGCCCAAGGCTTTGAAAATCCCAATGTTGAAAATCGTTGAAACTTTGGGATCACTTTGCCACTTGAAAAATAAGAATTTTGAGAACGTAATCTTGCAAAACCGCCAAGTATTTAGCCTTAAAACTTCAGCGTAGGGTTTCAAGTCAATTTATGGCAAAAGAGGTCAAGAAAATGGAGAACAAGGCTAAGGGAAGCGAATTTGCGAGGATAAATGGGCTAGGATGATAGATCAAGGCACAAGGATGAAGGATAAGGCCTCAAAGGGCCAACGCTATGCCTAATGAGGCTAGCGTTTGGGAAAAAAAGGCTATGGAGGCCTAGGGAAAGGTCTAAATCAAGACGTTAAAGGGAGGGAGGCTGACGTTGAGGCCTAGGAAGGCAAATCCAGGCCTAAAAATCCCAAAAAAGTTGAAATCCTTGCTCCAAAAGTTTATGCTTCAGCTTTTGATTTGTTTTCAAAAAACAATTGTGGAAAACCTACAAAAATTTCCAAAAGACCAGATCTCATCCTCAAGGGCCTAGATCTAGCTCTTCTCCCACTTGGTTTCTCGATCTAACCTGCAATAAATGAAAATAGAAACACCCAAACCCCAATACATATAAAAATAAAACTAAAACCCCAACCCAAATTAGAAAAATAATTTACAAATTTAAATTTACAAAATATACATGGGTTTTCAAATGGATTTTAAGAAAATAATTTTTATGATATTTTTTTCCTTGAAAGAATGCTAAAACGCTTCAGAAAAATTAATGCTCCCTATAGCCTAAGTGAAGATTTAATCCACCATATAAAAACTATAGATCCAAGCAAAGTAACCCTTGCCCACAGTCTATGAACTTGGAGACCAAGGATTGGGTACCTGCACACACTATGTATTATCTCAAAATAACAATATAAAGCACCACATAGGAAGCCCATAGTCAATACGTACCACAGATCAGTGACAAGAACACCTCAAGTTGCACCACAAAGTCTTTTATTATAGTAGAAAAAATAGTTCCCAGCGGGACAATACTTTACAAAATGCTTCAGCAGCAATACTAGCCAGAGATCAAAATGACTGGAGACTCAACTGACTCTCTAATTTATAGATGAATCCTCCAAATGGAAAAATAACGGCTAGTTTCTTTGATCCTTGTCAAAATAACACTTCAAGATCTTTTAATCTTGGCCCTTGATTTTTTATTTTTGACGAATTTTCAAATTTATCATTTAATTCCATTTCAATTAGTTCAAAATTAATTATTTTGAGCTAATTTCGTCAAAAATTTGACTTTGACTTAACCACCAAGGTCCAAATTTTCTTGAAATATACAATATTCCCTTGGTCGAGGACCTTTAAAAATTTACTCTTTTAAGACCCACGAATTTTTCCATTTGGAGAATTTTTTTTCCTAAGACATTTTAATTTGACTCCAAATAATTAATTTTTTGGCTTAAGATTTAATTTTATTTTGCGTAAAAAATTAATTAATTTACACATAAGGGGATTAATTATTTTTCCAACCCTCTAATACATATGATCTTTCATTTACAAAGCTCAAAGAGGGAATACACATTCCTTTTAGACCCTTAAGACACATAAACCATCTGTGACTCAATGTGATCTAGTAAACCAAGTAATTCGTGTTGATTTCTGGTACCATCGGATGTGCTCTAGCTATGAAAATTGGTGGAGAGGCTAAGGCACATGTGATCTCCAAGACCCAGAAATCGTTTCGAAAAATTCCACCCAGATGAAGAGATATTAAAATAATTAATATTTTTTGAAACCCTAAATCTAACTTAGGAAAATTAAAATATTAATGTGTATTAATATAATATGGACGAGAAAGTTCTAAATAACGAGGATCAAGCAAAATCTAATCTTAGCCATTTATTAGGGACTTAATCTCAGCCGTTGAATCGTCAATAGGAAAAGTATAAGAGGAGGCTTGAGGGTCAGTGGGAGACACACCAAGAGAGATCAAGAATTCGATTTTCTAGGGTTGGGTTTGCTGAGGAAATCGAGTTAGAGATCAGTTGCAGTGAGGGGTAGTTCAGCAAGGGATTTCGATCCAAGGCTAAAGAATACATATCAGAGAGGCAGCAAAGTGCCGGAAGAGGCAGCGCAGAGCCTAGGAGGGTTGATGCAGAGGCTAAGGAGGCCAACGCAGAGGACACAGAAGCCGCAGAGGTAGACGCAGAGGACGCAAAAGCTGACACAGATAGCCGTAGAGGCTGACGCAGACAGCACAGAGGGCTATAAAGGCTAACGCTGGGGTGAAGAGGCTGCGCTGAGGAGATTTTGTGGGGCATATTGAGAGCAAATTAGCCGAGAGAGGGTGACGCAGTTCCAGAGGAATGCTTGGAGCAGCGTTCGCTCTCCAGCACAAGGAACAGCTAGAGTCACTATGGGCTTGTTCCTCTGGTTGCTGATTTGCTGGAATATCTGTCTCCGGATAAAGGTACTACTGCCAAGGATATTCTCTGAAGGGTGAGCCATTTCTAGCACCCTAGTTGTATTCAGAAATCTGCTTAATAATAAAACCCTCATATATGCTGCACTGGTTTTCCCAAATTGGGTTTTTCCGAGGACGATTGTCCAAAAATAACAGTGTCCCTTGTGTTGTCTCAATTTATTTCAATTGTTGATCTGTATATTTGTGAAGGTTGTGATTGTGTTTACTTTGATGCTTATGTTAATAAATAACTTGTTAATGTAAAAAACAAGTAGGAGATAGTAAACCAGATATTGCAGTAGGGGTTTCTAATGTGTTAGATTCATAAATTTTCACAATTTGTAATAAAATAATTAAGCCAATTAGCTTAAATTATTCCCAACCCACGTTTACATCAAACTCGACTAAAACACTAGGAATCACCAAATAATCAGACAATAAATTTCACCCTAGCTTTGGGGTTTTAAGATGGAGGGAAAAAAACCTTCTGATTAGCCGTGTCAAAAAACACAGGTAATCAGTTAGGTTAAAAAACCTCCTAAGATAGAATTTGTCATCATATTATGGGCTTACCTAGGTTGTTACATAGACTCAAGGTTTTACTAAGATCATTTACAATATATAACTTGCAGAATGGGATGACCACGACACATGGACTGCTGATATATGACCTGATCCTCGTTGAAAAAGTTGGTACTTTCGCTTCCCTGGAACTTTGACAATTTGAGTGCAACAGGACTGAGACCACTGGAACTAGAGCCAGGATCCCAAACTCCAACGGGATGTCTATCCTTCTAACCTTACTATGACGGGCCATGTCTTCGGGGACTTGAACCCAAGTGGATGGAATGGAAAACCGCCATCCCTACCACTCGTGCTAAGCACCCGTTGGCAATTAATCTAATTAATTACTATGGACTATTAGGCCAAAGTTTTAAGGATAAATAATTAAATTATTTAAGTGACAGATATAAACTCAACCATTGATCTCAAGTGAGGCTTAGGATTTAATCCTAGCCATCGATCAGTTAAGAGATCATGGTTAAGGATTTTGGCTTAATGAAATTATAAAATAAGCCTAAAGAAAAGGTGAAGACAAACAATTGTTGAGAAAGTGATTTTCTCAAGAGCGAGACGCTCAAATTAGACTGAAGGGAAGTGAGAAGAATTGCAGTAGGGAATTTCAGGAGAAATTTCAGGGAATCCAAAGCTAGGAAAGAGAGAGGCCGAATTAGCTAAAGAGGGGGGTTAAATTATTGGAGGGTCGAAATATCCAGACGCTAAATTTCTCAAGTGCACAAGGGTTGTACAAGGGAAAAGAGAGGGGCCGAATTGCTGGTGAGGGAGGCTAAATTTTTCAGAGGTCAAGTTTCTTCAATAGTGCCAATTTCTATGGGTTGATTTCCTTGAGGGCGATTTTTCCTAGTGGGGTCGAGTTCCAAGTTCCCAATAGCTGTATTTTTTTGTGTATTCTCAGAGGGTCTAGGCCCAAATTTTCCTAAGAAATTTAAAATGAAGGAAGATTGTGTTGAGTACAAATTTATTGTTGTGGTGTGATTGATTTCCCTGTTTCACTTCCATTGCATCTTGTTATGAATAAAAAATATATAAATAATAATAAATAGTAATAATGATTAATTAAATAATAGTTAGTATTGTAGAGGCATGTCTCTAACGACATGACCATTAGTTAAGGGGTACCTTCCTAGGTATATAAGCAGGCCCTCATCCTCAGTGTCATCATCTCACTTGTATTCAAATATTCTTATATAATACATATATATATTACTTGTCCTTCATGGATATTTACATATACTAGATATTCTGAATATTCTTGGTGCGTATACGAACCATGTTCATTACATTAGTATCAAAGCATTCCTCTGAGTAGACGAACTTTGTTCGTTACAATGGTATCAGAGCATTCCTCTGAGTATAGGAACCTTGTTCGTTACAGTGGTATTAGAGTTGTTCGATTCTCTAGACACCCAATCGCTGCACAGAGCTAATCTGATCCAGCCTTTGACCATCAACCTATGGTCAATCTTGTTGTCATCACAATTGAAGCGTTTTGCTACACAAGCTTGGAGTTTCTCCATTTGGCAATGAGGCCTTTGGCCATAAAATTTGATTAAAAAAATTGTTATTTAAAAAAATATATAAAAAAAGAGACATATGTAGGAAAAACAAAAATTAAAAATGGGGACTTTAATTAAAAAAATCATATGTAGGAAAAACAAAAATTAAAAATGGGGACTTTAATTAAAAAAATCATATGTAGGAAATTGAAAAAAACAATAGGAAAAAAAGAAACTACAAAAAAATATAAAAAGCAAAATTAAATAAAAATAATAAAGAAATTGTTCGACCGGCCCACCGCAGACACAACATATCCTGACCATGGCATAACTTGACTAGTCAGTGGTAGCCCGATGCAACACAACCACAATTGTATGTCGCAGCCCCGACAGACGACAGTGTGCAACGACAGTACTGACATACCCTCGCATCCACTTCCGCCAACTGCTATCTCTGTCGAGTTTGAATCCTCAACCTGTGCTTAATTTCATGTCATTGCGATTGTTATGCGTCACACCCCCTATTCCTACATGGTAACTGCCATCATTGTTGTCGAGTCAAACTCCCATTCTCACACAATACACTGTCTGCCATCATCGTCTATTAATTACTCAATCCATACATCCTTATATCCAAAGGTCGCATTCAACAGGTGTCTTCATTGGATGGAAAGTCAATCATGTATATGAATTTATAAAAAAATTCAACAAGCTTACATTACTATTGAAAACTAATAATTAAATAAAGGTATAAAATTATATTTTAAAAAAGAAAAAGAACAAGAACAAGAAGAAAGATAAGACAAGTATAAGTGGAATTATATACTATTATATAAAAAAAGGTATTATTTTATTAAAAAAAAACATTTCATTATAGTTTGAGAAGTGGTCAAGAAAAATAAAAAGACTTTATTTCCAAGTATGGTATCTTATACAAAAAAAATATATAAAGTTTATAATCGAAGCAGCATTAACAAATTACCAATGAAGGCAAATGAAGTCTAATTCAAAAGTAAAGCAAGGACGATTTTCTTATAAGGGTACTTTAATCACACATCATGAGTTAATTACATTAATAGGGAGCATCCAAGGAAAAAAAAATTAATATCATTATCAGTACAATAAATGACAAAAATTACATAAATATTAATTTGGCAAATCAACTATTAATTTCAGATAGCAATGTAGGCGAAACAGCTTATATTTTTGGTAAAAAATATTAAATTAATAATTTACAAGGTAAGTAACCTAACACAGCGATTCGGGATTCGTCGGATTTGAACACATTTGTAGATTTTAACCCCATACAGAAATTATCTGCATACGAATTCTAAAACACTGGAAATAAACAATAGCGAGAGCATAACACATAAAACAAATATACACAAAGATTTTCCCCTAGAACCCAAAACCGGAACTACCAACTTGATTTTTCATTATGTTCCTTTCAATGTTACAATACATATATATACATGCCGAAGCATCCAATACCATCGCGCCCAAAACCATGTGCATAAACCATGCACAAAACCATAGGTAGGTTCTGCCACCTAATATAGGGTCCAAGAAAAATTTCCCTGGAGCGCTGCCCCGAACCCCATAAAGGGAGGCTAACTGCCCCCCTCAAACCCCCTGTGACCCCCCCGCTGCGCAACAAAGGGGGGTCTTCGCCCCCCCTCTAACCCCCTAGTTAACTAGGGGAGTTAGTCGTAGAAAGAATATAACACAAACCAACATTCTCCCACTTGTTGTTTTCTTTCCACAGGGGGCCACAGGAGAGCTTAGTCATTTATCTAGCTCTGCAACGCCCATTGTTTCTCTACACCAAGAAAACTTCTTAGAGCTCACAGATTTTGTCAATGCATCTACAATATTCTTCAAAGTGTCTACCTTTACCAACAACACCTTTTTGTCTTCTATCATATACCTCACAAAGTGATACTTAACATCAATGTGCTTTGTCTTTGAATGGTAAGCAGGGTTCTTTGCCAAGAAAATTGCACTTTGGCTTTTTTAATTTTCACGTTTCCCCCCCCTAAAATTTCCCTTTTAATAGCTCCCTGTATCAACATACTTAACATTCTACACACGCTTTCCTTGCTTGCATGAGTGGCTGCCATGTATTCTGCCTCTATAGTTGATAGTGCCACTACAGATTGTTTCTTACTCATCCAACTGATTGCACCTCCAAATAGGTTAAACACATACCCACTTGTAGATCTTCTCTGATCCAGATCTCTAATGCAGTTTGCATCAATAAAGCCATGGATATCCACAACTCTATCTAATCCTGGTCTTTCTTGGTAGCACAAACCATAATCACTAGTGCCACGCAAATACCTGAAAACATGCTTCACTGTTGTCCAATGCTCCTTCCCTAGTTTTGACATAAACCTACTCAATACTCCCACAACATGTGCAATGTCTTGTCTAGTACAAACAATCGCATACATCAGGCTACCAACTGCACTTGCATATGGAACATGGGACATGTCCTCGTCCTATTCTTGTGTCTTGGGACATTGTTCAACAGATAACTTTACACCTACAGGATTAGGAACCTTTACCGGTTTACTATCCTGCATATTAAACCTCTGTAGTATTGTCTCAACATACTTCCTCTGGTTTAGCGAGAGCTTCCTCTTTGCTTGATCTCTTTTTATTTCCATGCCCAAAATATAGTTTGCAGCACCAAGATCTTTCATGTCGAATTTGGAGGACAATTGGGTCTTCAAATCCTGGATAATTTCTGTCATTTCCAACCAGCAACATATCATCCACATACAAGACCAAATAAATAGCACGATCACCAATTAATTTCAAATACACACAGTGATCTGCTTTGCTTCTGGTGAAGCCAAATCCCTGTATAAATGTATCAAATTTTTCATACCACATCCTTGGTGACTGTTTTAACCCATATAGGGACTTCTTTAACTTGCATACCAATTCTTTCTTACCCTTCACCGCAAAGCCTTTAGGTTGCTTCATGTAGATCTCTTCTTCCAAATCTCTATGAAGAAACGTTGTCTTCACATCCATCTGTTCTACCTCAAAATAAAAAGCAGTGGTAACAAATAAGAGTAATCTAATAAAAGCTACCTTGGCAATAGGAGAAAAAATATCACCAAAATCAATTCCCGGCACCTGGGAATAACCTTTTGCTACCAACTGAGCTTTGTATTT
>APFE030469005.1:343434-371142 GCA_000404065.3 Pinus taeda
CTTCCTCCTTAAGCTCAAACTCTATCTTCTCAAGTTCCTTTGATGGGGCTTCATGTTTAATAATATCTTTCACCTCTCTCAACACCACATTTCAGTTGTACACAACCTTCTTTGTTACTGGGTTCCAAAGTTTATAACCCTTTAAACCATCCTTATACCCAATAAAGATGCACTCTTCAGATTTACTATCCAACTTTGTTCTTTTATCCTTTGGAACATGTACATATGCATCACATCCAAATACCCTCAGATGTGAAAGAGAGGGTTTCTTACCAATCCATACCTTTTGTGGAGTCTTATCCTCCAACGCTGATGAAGGTGATCTGTTGACCAGGTAACATGCAGTCTCCACCGCCTCTATCCAGAATTCCAATGCTAACCCGGCACCACTGAGCATGCTTCTTGCCCTTTCCATCAATGTCTTGTTCATTCTTTCTGCAACTCCATTTTGCTCAGGTGTGTATGGAATAGTCTTTTGTCGTGCTATACCACACTTCTTACAGAATTCTTCAAATTCCTTCTTGCAAAACTCTCCACCATTATCTGTCCTCGACACCTTTATCTTCTTCTTTGTCTTGTTTTCCACTAGAGCTTCAGATTTCTTCTCAAGGAAATATATCCATGTATTCCTTGAGAATTCATCTATAAATGATACATAGTACACAAACTTACCCAGTGATGGAACCTTCACAGGTCCAAACACATACTGTGCACAAACTCTAATATCTGTTTCATTCTCTTACCACCAGAGGGGAAACACACCCGATTCTGCTTCCCATATACACAATTTTCACAGAAATCAAAACCCAGAGAGTTATTAGTCATACCTTTACCATGAAGTATTCAAGGCCCTTCTTTTCAATATGTCCAAGCCTTTGATGCCATAGCATGGTCTTTTCTCCAGAGACCACTAGATTTTCTGCTCCACTTTCAGGAACCACAGAACTGTTGCAGCCATCAACAACAGTGCTACTTTGCAGCGTGTACAGAGTTCCAATTCAAACTTTCCACATCAATACCAGTGCTCCCCGAACTATCTTGCATGTATCCTTCTTGAACATTGTTTTTACACCTGCACTTCCATTTTGCTTACAGAAATCATATTTCTGGCTAATGCAGGAATATGCAGAACACCCAGAAGTGTTCTAACCCTTCCACCTTGCAAATTCAACTTAACTTTTCTGCGGCCAACAATTTTAGCCTTCCTGTCATCCCCCAAGAAGACATCACCACCATCATATTTCTCATACTTGCAGAACCACTCTCTATGGGGAGTGAAGTTAAAGGATGCGCCTGTGTCAATCAACCATGCCTCATGATCTACATGTGTATTTGAAGAAGCCAAGTACACATCCCCACCTTCATCTGAGGTGGTTTTCGTATCTGTAGAAGGAGCATCATCAGATCCCTTTCCTTTGTCAAGAGCTTTAGATCTACAGTCCCTTTTGGAGTGCTCTTCCTTTCCGCATTTCCAGCACACCTTTACAGGTTTTCCTGGAGATTTAGATCTCCCTCTAGATTTAAATTTCCCACCCGATGACTTATTTTGGTTTTTGTTCTGGGACCTTCCCCGTATAGACAAGACATCACCGTTCTGGCTCTCCATATTTTTCGTCTCATCTCCTCCGTCAGTAACGATGAGACTATTTCATCAAACTACAAGGCAGTTGCATTACTACCTATTGCAATAACTAGACTATCCCACAAATCTGGTAGAGAACACAACAAAGTTACAAACTAATGCACTTATCTTCATCTGAAGTTTTAATATCAACAAATAATAACTGACTTACCACAATATCAAATGCGTTCAGATGCTCTGTCACCGAGTCTTCATCTTTCATCCTCAGGTTATACAGCGTTTTCCGTAGGAACAGTTTATTCACCAAAGACTTAAATTGGTACAAAGTCCCTAACTTGACCCACAAAGCCTTAGTCGTACCTTCCCCTGATACATTCAGCAATGTTGAATGTTGACTCTGAGACACACAATCGTATTGTGCTCTTTGCCTTCCGATCCACTGATCTTTATCTACAAATAGATCCTCCATCTTGAGTTTCCATAACACAAATCTCTATCTTTCCACTGCTCGCCATCTTCTTTCACCACCAGAAGCAATCTCGCAGATCTCCCACTGAACAGGGTCTACCATAGGCCTGTGCGAAACCCCTTCGCAACAAAGGCGTCCCCTTAAAGCCAAAACAACTCTGATACCAAATGCAGGTTTTAATCTCGTACAGAAATTACCTGCATATGAATTCTAAAACACAGAAAATAAACAATAGCGAGAGCATAACACATAAAACAAATATACAAAAGAATTTTCCCTTGGATCCCAAAATCGGGACTACCAGCTTGATTTTTCATTATGTTCCTTTCAATGTTACAATACATATATATACATGTCGAAGCATCCAATAACATGCACTGAAAACCATCGCGCCCAAAACCATGTGTGAAAAACATGCACAAAACCATAGGTAGGTCCTTCCACCTAATATAGGGTCCAAAAAAAATTCCCCGAGGCACTGCCCTGGACCCCGTAGATGGGGACTAACCGCCTCCCTCAAACCCCCTCTAACCCCTCAATTAACTAAGGGAGCTAGTTGTGGAAAGAATATAACACAACCCAACAACGTTGACCCCCCGGAACAAGACACGTTATATATATATATATATATATATTAAAAATTAGATATTTCTTACACAAATTCTCATTAATGATACAAAGTCATTGATTTCAAACTAGATCTTCATCTAGATGTAAGTTTTATTGTTTACAAAGTAAGTTAGTAACATTATAGCATGCATAGTACATACAAAATTCAAATACATGTCACATAAATGATAAATCAATGAATCATAAATTCTATATTGATAAATAATAAATCATAATAATATTCAATTCATCAATGATCCAATAGGAGAGAGACAAGATAGTAAGATAAAGACACTGACAATTGTAGTTTTCTCATTATGTCATCAAAATCAAAATGTGTTACATAGGTAGTGCAATGCCAATAGCAAATAGAAATAGAAAATACAAAACAACTACAAGTATACAAGCCTCAAGGCAGTAGGTAGCCCATGACTTATGAGTCATCAATCTTCATAGTCCTCATCAAAATCAGCATCACTGTCCTCATCATCATGGTCACCACTGCTCTCCTCTGCATCCTCCTCCCCTATATCCAAAGTCGCCTTTGCATCTGGTGGTGCTGAGGATGGCCCCTCTACAATATCACCATCATCAAATCTAACAGCCTCTAGCACCGGATCATTGAGATCCATGTTGTCCAATGCCAACTCAACACTGTTGTCCAGACCCATATCATCAGAAAAGACATCCCACATCTTTGTCTTTCCCTTCAACCATTTTCCCCTCTGCCTGTAAATAAGACGAAGGTTGGTGTTCACATACACCATTGTCTCTGCCCTGGACTGCTCAAGTTTGCTTTTCTTAACACTATACAAATTCCCATAGGTGCTCCAATTCCTCTCGCGACAAGAGGATAAAGTCACCTGAGAAAGAAGCCTCATGGCTAACTGCTATAGAGGAGGGCTTGTTGCCCCATGATTTTCCCACCAAGAATAAGGCTTCTTAGCCACCTTGTCTCTAATCACATCATATCCATAATCCTGCAAATCGTCCAGTGCCAATGGAAAACTCTGCAAAGGCATCCTCCACCTCATCAAGCAATGCTTTATCCTGAAAAACCCGCCTGAATGCATCTTTCCTCCCCTATGAGATTTCACCATCCATGTGAGGAGGGAATCAGCGGGAAGGTCCACCATCATGGCTATAGTATTTTGGGTTTAGTGAGTGAGCCAAACAATGTAAAGGTGTGCAATTCTTGTCCCATCTGCTGACAAGAATATCCTGTATAGTACCACAAAAAGCCTCTGGTGATGTCTCATATTCGGGGCACTCACTCTGTAGAATAATGCTCCTCACAAACTCAATCATGGAATCCTATCCCTCAAAAACCTCTAGGATGGGTTTGTCTGTACCTGCAAATCGAAGCAATGAACTGATAGGGTCCATGATCTGAATAATTAGATCTACCCTCTCCCACCAAGCATCATCTAGCACTGAGTCCTTTACTCTTTTAGAGGCTAGTTGATTTGTCTTTCTCCAAAAAGACCAAAACTCTTAAATAACCATGGCCCCAAGAGCGGTCTTGACCTCCCTCAACCTCTTCAACATGATGAATGAAGAGGCAAACCGTGTATCTGCAATCTTCAAAATGATAGGTTGTTGTACTCTTTGTAGATAGTGATGGCATTTGTATGATTTTGTACAAAGTTACGGATATGTCGTGCATCCTCAATAATGTTACCAATCCAAAGCACATCAGAAACAATGGATTTTAGTGCTAAGTTCAATGAATGGACAATGCAAGGTGTCCAAAACACTTGTGGATATTTAGCTTCCACAATCATGCCAGTAGCCTTGCAAACAGGTGCATTATCTGTAATGATTTCAACACAAGAATCAACACCTACATCTTCAATAACTTTAATAAACAACTCACCCATATATTGTGCATCCTTGTATTCTTCAAGTGTATCCACTGCTTTTAAGAAAACTGGATCATTCAAGGAAGACACCATGAAATTGATGAGTAGGTGTCATGCTAGATCTGTCCATCCATCAGAAACAATGCTAACCCTAGATGTTGGCCATGATGCTTTAATAAGCTCAAGCATTTTTTGCACCCCTTTTTTTGCCTTCGTCAACAATGTGGTTCTAAGCTTCTCTAAACCAAGAGGCACACACCATGATGGAGACCCATGAGTTAGAGCTCGGTACATCTCAATAAATATAGGTGAACGTGCAACATTAAAGGATATGAAGTTTTGATAGAAAAAAAAGGCAATGGTGAGATCAAGCTCTTCCCGTTTCTCTTTTTGAAAAATCTTGTCCATTGGACCAAGTGAAATTGCCTTTCTTTTTGCTACTTTTCCCCCAATAGAACTCTCAAATGGAAATTTGTTGTTGCCTTTCCTCAAAAATGGAAGGGGGTCATCATTCTTGGTTTTTTTTTTTTTGCAGCCACATTTTCCATACCAACAGTGAAATCTTTTTCCATTTCTTTCCTCTTTGGTAAAGGAACTTGTGTACAAGCTCCAACTCCACAACCTGGTAAAGCCAACAAATGGCCTTTCACACGAAAATATGTGCTTGTGAAAGTATTGTAGCAAAAGTTGCATCTCCAATTCACATTGCCTCCTCCCTTCCCCTTGCAGCTTGGCCCATCCTCTCTTGTGACATATTTCCACAAGGGATATTTCTTAATGTTGCCTTTAGGAGGAAGTCTTCCCTAACATTACTTGCAACAGACTCTGATGAAATTGGTGGAGGAGGGGCATCTCCAATGGGGACATTATTCCCCTTCCTTTGCCCCCTACCTACTGCCCTTGATTGAACCATGCATACTGTAAAAGAAAATAAACAAAACATGCACAAATTTGTAAAATAAATGCATATGCAAACTGCTGTAATACAAATGCAAAAAAATAGAGAGGAAATGCACTTACCTATTGCTTGAATCTCCTTGAAAATGCTCCAAACCCTTGGCTCCTTGCTCCAAACCCCTAACAGTAAACCCACAACTCACCTATTGCAAAAGAAATGACACAAAATGATACAAAATAGAGTCATTTCCACCCTTTTAATGGCCGCGCAAGTCCCGGTTTGCCGGATTCGTGTCTAGATTTCATAACACGATGTATCCGAACGGGACACGATCCGGATTCGATCGTGTCCCATTCAAACACAACGTGTCACGAAATCCGGACATGGATTAGGTAGAATCAAATCCTATTTGCCGAATTCGGAAACATGGCCCTCAAACAACAAATCCGATTTCAGAGTTTACAAGTGCCAGTGGATCATTATGAGCATGTATCTCAATTTCATGTTGTAACTATGTATGACAGACAGGTTGACATAATTCTTGGTCAACCTTGGTTTAAAGAATTGGGTATGTCAATGTTAAACATATAGAAAACACATTGATGTTTTCTTAGAAGGTGAAGATAATCACATTCTGAGACATGACAATGAAGTCGGAATCGATAATGCCCTCATCAAAAGAATTTAAAGATGTTACAAAATTGATGCCTCAAAAGAATCAAAACACAGTATCGAGGAAGCAAAAAGAGCTTGACCAAGTCATATACAATAAAAACGAAGAGAATTCTTGTTTAAAAGATCATATCCAGAAACTAGTTGCACAAGTCAAA
The DNA here is from genome assembly GCA_000404065.3 of Pinus taeda. NCBI lineage: Eukaryota > Viridiplantae > Streptophyta > Pinopsida > Pinales > Pinaceae > Pinus > Pinus taeda. The sequence continues at coordinate 349,685 of APFE030469005.1, forward strand.
AAGTGTAAAACTAAGAAGCACAAGTTAGAACAAGAAAATGAAAGTTCCGACAAGAAGCTCAACGAAAGTTTATAAGAAAAAGAAGAGGAAAATTTACGCTTAAAGAACCTTAATAAAAAATTATTAGAACAAATTAAGTCTTTAAAAGATGAGAAGTTTGAATGTCAAAATAAAGTTGACTCAGAAAATGAAGAACTCTTACAGCCAAAAATCATAATCAAAATGTACTCACTCAAATTAATAAACTTAAAAATGACAAGAAATCATTAAACAACAAATTAGAAGAATTTATCACAAAAGAAGTGTCGAAGTCTTCAGTCTACGTTTTAGGAAAAGATATGAACACAGATCCAATCAATATCACAACTCAAGAAAATGACAAACCAATTGAAGGAAAAACATATTCAGATGTTGCAGTTCAAATGATGGAAATTCCAAGTGAAGATTTTGTAACCAATTCAGCAACATTAGTACCTGAAGTAAATCAGAAAATTGCCACACGCATGATAAGGGAATGTCAAAACAGAAGAACTCCTTATCGACACCCGAATAACAAGAGCAGACTTTTCAATCAATCTACGTAATGATATCACTCAGAACAAAACTACAAACATATGTTCCAAAGAGTAGTAAAGTTTGTACAATCCACTCAAGTGATAACAATTCATCACAAGTTTCTAGACACCGCAAGATTCCACAGAAGGTTAACCTAGGATAGTCAAATCCCATCTCAATGCGACAGTTCATATTGTCTCTTAGAGGATCCCATCATCTTGTATCAACGAAGATGACAACTCCAAGAATTCGAAGAGTAGATGCGAAAGGTTAAAAAAAAAAGAAACAGATGATACGCCTTGTCAGCAATAAGCTTCGAAGATAAAGAGTTTTTGAAGAGGAAGGCAATGTTATGAATAAAATATATAGAAATAATATAAATAATAATAAATAGTAATAATGATTAATTAACTAACAATTAGTATTGTAGAAGCACGTCTCTAAGCACATGACCATTAGTGAAGGGGTACCTACCTAGGTATATAAGCAGGCCCTCACTTTCATTGTCATCATCTCACTTGTATTCAAATATTCTTATATAATATATATTACTTGTCCTACAATGGATATTTACATATACCAGATATTCTGAGCATTCTTTTTGCGTATACGAACCTTGTTCGTTACATTGGTATCAAAGCATTCCTCTAAGTAGACGAAATTTGTTCGTTACACATTTTATTTTCTAAGTTAATATACCAATGTGTTTGTTTTATCTGCAATTTTAGATATTTCTGAGATAAATATTTTCTGGGTTGTTAATAAATTGTTGAAGTAAAGTAAATCAGATTGGTATAAAAGAATTTAACATGTTGTTCGATGATTCAAGGTCCTTGGTTCTTCCTGCTTTCACTGGAATTTGGTATTGTCTTTTGTAGTATTGCTCTATTTACCATCTAAAAGGTAAGGTGCAAGTATTATTTACTGACGAAATCAGTTTGATCCAATTTTTTGGCCACTTTTTGCAAGTAGAGGTATGTTTGCAATTGTCTACCAAAGGCTACTTTCTTATTAAAGAAGACATAAGGGTCGATTGTCTAGACTATATACCCTTCCAATTTTATTTTCAGCCTTCTTGTAAATATTCTCTTGTTAATATAATATATATTTTTCACAATAGATAAATTGATAGGTCAATATATAGATAGATAAACAGATTTGTTAAACGATTCAGGCAATACAATGGTGATTCCAAATGCAAAACAAAATAAAAGTCATAAGTAAGTTTGCCTTCAATCAAACACAACTGGTAGCTTTTCCGAAAACCTCTACTGCCCCTTTTTACTTAAAAGCAATCCATCTTAATCTCACCCTTTTTCGGTACAGACACCACTTCATAACAAACAGAGTCTCAAAGTTACACAGATATCTTAAGTTTCTTATAATGTTAAGAAAGGGAATTTATGGCATAATTTTGTTAAATTTTGAATTCGAAGAAAAAAATATACCAAAATGCAGAAGAAAAAAAAATGCAAGACTTTGGTTTGAAAAATTAATACATCTATATGCAAAAGGGAAATCAAAGCAGCAAAACCACCTTGGCCTCACAAACTGCTTCAATTGCTTCAATTATTGCAAGAGAGACAACATATTGCAGAAGGGGTAAAATGCGACCATTATCCATCTGTAAGGTAAAAGAGAACATAAGACAGCCTCGCGGAGACTCCCATGTATTGTTTGCACGACCTGCAGATTGAACTTTTCAAGTTTTTAAAGTTTAAACAGAACTTACATTCAGGTAGTGAACAGAAACAAAAGATTTTTTAGCATCCTCTAATTTCCTTGAGTTCAGAATTCCATACCTTTCCCTTGTAATTGGATATCTGCCACACATGTTGTGCCCACAGGAAACGCATAGAAGTTTCTGCCAAGGACTAAAAATCAGACCTTATAGGAGCAATTCATACTCCATGCAATATCATTAGCGTAGCATGTATCCAACTTTTTCATTGGTCTATTCCTTCTTATTTTCACCCGTTTTATTATATTATGTCTACATAGCAGACAATTTCAACCAAGTTCAATGGACCTCTAACTAATGTATGACTATACCATAATTTATTTTCAAATGCCCTAAAGAAAAATGCTACACAATAGGGAAACCACTAAACATAGGTAAGAATCTGAAGGCGATACTCACTTTGAAAGTAAGGTGTGAGTTGAAGACAAACGTGGGGACCAAATAAGCAACCTTCCAAACTGGTTTGTTGAGAGATTATCCATATACAAGTCTACGTTGAAGCACTCATCATCACTCACAATTTGTTGCTCAGATCTTGTTGTTATAACTACCTCTCCCTCAGGAAGCTTCAAACTGTTCTCCTGCTCAAGTGATTTGATGTACTCTAACTCAAAAGGAGACTTTGCATGGAAGATAATAGGGAAAATGGGGTTTTCTGCACTCAGAAACATGTTGGAGACTATCAATTTTTGTAGAGAAGTCTTTGAGGACAAAGTTATAAATCTTTTAATAGAATTAAACAATACACAAGGTTTGAACCCATGTGAACTAAACACATATAAACAATATAGTGAAGTGCATGCCACTCTCTTCAACAATATTTTCGTAGACCTGTGTAAAATATATAAAATATTTTAGAAATCATTTTAAGTGCTCAGTTCATTCCTAGATCAAACCATAGCAAAGACTCCTGCAGCCAACTACCATTTACATTCAACATGTTAAATGAGTAAGTGATCATACATATCTATGAAATATTGGTTGAAACCTAAGTCACCTGACACGGGGATTCGGGATTCGTAGGATACAGGGATTCGAGTGTCGGATTCGGACACGTTGACCCCCCGGAACAGGACACGTAGAATTCGTTATATATTATTTTATTAAATATATATATATATATAATTTTAAATATATATATATATATTAAAAATTATATATTTCTTACACAAATTCTAATTAATGATACAAATTCATTGATTTCAAACATAGATCTTCATCTATAGCATGCATAGTACATACAAAATTCAAATACATGTCAGTGGTCACATAAATCATGATTCATAATTCATAAATGAAAGACAACTTACAACTACTTCATAAGTACGCTGACAGCAGGGGTCTCATTACTTGAATTATAAAGGTTTCATTGTACAAGGTCTTTATTATCAGCAGTTAGGGTTTTTATCCTGAAGTAGTTCTTTTGCAGTGTGTTGTCATCTCAGAAAAGAAATAGTATCCAGTTGAGAAGTGGCCTAATCTCGCAGCAGAATTATGACAGTAAAAGCCTGATGATGTGTTAACAAGAGTTGGTTGGGCAGTGTGCAAGCGGATATGCATAGGGAATTATTTTCAACAGATAATGTGTTGTTGTTAAACTGAAATGCTGAGCAGTGAATTGGTTGTGATAGCAAAGATTTAATTTATAGTCAAAAGAAGCAGAGTTGACTGTGTGATATAACAAGAGCAGTGATAGTGGCAGTATATGAACAGGGATGTGTGGCAACCCATTGACAACTAAGACAAAGTTCCTGTTACACTAATGTTATTCCTGTGACAGCAGTACTATTCTTGTTCCAACAATATTATTCTTGTGATGTGGTTGACTTGCCATTTCTTGTGAAAGATTGTTGTTGATGATTTCAGAGGCAATGAATAGATGAAGCAGTGACAGTGACAGTGAGGTTGCCATGGTTTGATAGTGATATACAGAAGCAGCAGAAAACTGAATGAGAAATAAGGTGAAAAACCAAAGGAACAGCGCGTATTTTAAGTCTGCGGATTGCTTTATAGGGGATTCAAATCCCAGAATCGGGATATGATGTGTCTGTACGGGGTTTGTATGAGATTCGTATGAATCCTGTATGGACATGTCGTGTCCCATTCTAGGATTCGAATTCCTAGTGAATCGTGTCCAATTTGCAGGATTCAAATTCGTAGGGGGTTTAGGACGAATCCGGTTACTTAGGTTGAAACAAGCACTAGTAATCTGACCGCAATATCTTAAGAATCATAACTGCTAGCAACCGAGCCATAGCACATTTTGTTAATTGAAGTTAGAGATGGAAGGGTTTTGCTACATTTAGAAGTGCGCTAAATTTGGCAATGGAATCCACAAGTGAAACTAAGGTGCAGTTATACTTCACTTAATTTTGACTTATGAAAATTATAATGTTCCTATAGTCAAAAATAGTAAATCGATCTGAGCAGTTTGACTTGAGTGAATGGGCCAGTTCGATTTTATAAAAAGGGAAGGGCACAGACTTGGCTTTTATCATCACACACTAGAGATTTGTGTGTTTAGCTCAGCAAGAAGAGATTCCAGTTCAGCATGTTAGGGCAAAGAGAAAGAGGCAGAATAGCCTCAGCAGTTTCTTTAGCAGCGTGCTCACTTACCAAGGCCAAGTCAGCCTGCGCAGGAGGACCGAATAGCCTGTACAAGTCTGTACAACTGCGTATGTAGAGCCTGAGTTGGATATAAAGACACAGAACAGTGTGTTGAAGGGAAGTGAATTGAAGGGGAATTTTTCCCAGTATTTATAATCAATTTTCTGAGATTTTTGCTGAGAAGAATAATAATAAAACACACAAGTTGGCAGGTTTTCCCCAATTGGGGTTTCCTGGATAAATTCTGGTGCATTATTTATTGTGCGCTTGTGCCTTCGTGAATTTATTTTCCACTGTTATTATTTCTTAGAATAATTAACATATTCAGTAAAAGAGTTTGGAGTTCAGTTTTCCTCATCTCAGAATTTTATCAAATTAACAACCAGGTATTAGAAAGATAACACATTTGTTGAGAAAGATATGCAGAAGCAAGGTAGATGTTCAAAATATTTCTATCAATATAGAAGGATGTTGAATTTTGTAACTATGGTCAGTGTTAATAATTAATATTTTAGCCCTTGAAATATATATATATATATAGAATGAAAAATGCAAAACATGTTCTTCATGTCATTTTATTTTAGCTCTTGAAATTATTAATATAAGACGTTCTTTATGTCAGTTTCAAAAGAGAAAATTTCGAATTTTAAATTATGAATTTTTGGCTCCAAATTTGTCAAGTCAGCCCTCCTTCAACTCAAGTCAGCCCTAGTTGAATAGACACCCATTCAGGCCAGCCAAAACACTATATATAAGGAACTCGACCTCCTCCACAAGACTCAATTCAATCTCACACACAAGAAGACATTTTCTAGGCATCCAAGCGAAGGATAAGGACGAAATTGTCTCGAGCATCTCTCTTTGTATCTCTTTGACTTTACACATGTGATTCTCTATCCTGCTGCCGCTTTGCACGTGTGAACTTATGGGTAGATTCTGGAAACAGGTCTGAATTTCTGAGCAGGAGGTCTGAACTTCTGGGCAGACATTTGGGAGTGTTGAGATTTGTAGCTTGGGAGGTACTCCAAGCACTAGGGTTCCGGGTTTTGAAGGAATGAGCTCAACAAATGGCTTTGTGGGTTTAGAACCCAAGCTGTGGGCTTTGCACCCAAGCTTGTGGGTGTCAAACCACAAAGAGATTTTGACACCTAACCCTTGGAGATTGTAAAGGACCCTAAATGGAGCTGGCGGACGCAAAGAACACCAAATGGGTTATTAGTTTAGGAGATAATAATTTATTTGTATGCTGGTTGGGTTTACACAACAAAAGTCAAGTCGACTGGGCTAGTTTTAGCCCTAAAAGACAAGTTGTTGGAGCCCATAAGAGGCGTATAAATACAAGTGGACGTGGAGGCTAGTAGACACTTCCAACAAGCGACAAAACACAAACATTTATGTTTAGGCTGCAGATCAGGGAAGACCCCAGCGAACGAGGAGGAGGCTTATGTTGGCATACTTTGTGACTGTTTGAGGGCTGCAAGATTAGGAGTAGGGGCCGAGTTGATTTGGTTTAGTTCTGGGTTGTTTGTGTGACGTTTAGACTGTGTACAGGCCTCTATTTGTAGGCTGCATTCCCTGTGATAGTTGCAGTGACGGCTGAAGTCCATGGTGCCTGTTTGAAGGGGCCAAAAGGCCTAAAAATATTGTAGACTAGTCCTTGAGTGTCAGCAAGTGGGAGCAGATTACAAAAGGAGGCAAGCCACATTTGTAGAGAGGCCTTTGTGGCAAATTGGAAGGGTTGACGTGGACTGGAATTGTGCCCTAACTAAACCGCAGACCTACAGCAGAGAAACACCAGACCTAAGGTATGTTGATGATATGTTTGAGGTTGATTTGTTGCTAGAGGATAGGTCCAGTTTGGACAGATTGGTATTGGGCACCTTGTGGTTCTTGGAGGGCAACAAGTAGGTGCTCAAAGTAGCCCTGGATCAGCTTGCCAAGAAGGATGTTGACAGTTGTAAGGTGGGTGAATATTGGAGCCCTAAGTACAGTGCAGGGAAGGACACTTGAACTGCTAGAAGAGGTTGATTGGAGGCTCTAGTGTTGACAACTTGAAGGACAAAGGTCAGCTACATGAGTCAGCACAAGTTCATTGTTGGGGAAGGACATCTTGCAGTGATAGGTGGCAACCCTCGGGCCCGAAGTTTGTCTTCATTGGAGCGGTGCGGGAAGGCATTAGAGGGAAGAAGTCCTAAAGGAGCTGAGGAGCAGTAGTGGGCAGGTGAGAGTTGTTCACAAACAGAGTTGTGAAAAACTCAACAAGAGTCTCTATGTGTTGATGCGTTGAAGGAATAATGATCAGCTAGAGAGTAGTTGGAGAAGTTCAATCCAGTGACCTAAAGGAGCAAGACCATTGATAGAAGCAGGAGTTGCAGATTGGGAGCACAAGGACCAATAGTTGTGCTCAGGGTATGATCAAGGAGTTGTGATGGTGTGCAACGTCAACTAGATGATCATTGTATCTTCTTCTTGTATTCTTGTATCAGTGGATGTACGAGGGCCATTATCGCTAGTACGGGAGCCCTAGACAGTTGTATTATCAGTTTGTTAATATAATAAAGTTGGGTTTTGTAAAAAGTTGTCCATATTTGTGCACATCTTGATTTACTACTATTTATTGTTCCTCTATGCAAACTAGTTTGTTGTGATACTTGGATTGGTAGCGTCAGCGATTGTAAGATTCTAACCTAGACTCCAGTATTGTGGAAAACAATATAGTATCAAAGGCACTTTGTAGGGCTAGTGAATCAAAGTGTGCACGACGAAGTACTTGTTGAGAAATCTAGGGCATTGGAAGTTAGGAGATTTCTCTTCTTGATAATTTCTTGTGATATACTTTTACTTCTTGGATTATGATCTTCTCTTTGTTATATTATTATTGTGTTCTTTTCATCAAGACAATTACCAAATAAACAATAGAAGACAAGAGACACAGTTCCAGCCACAGCCAAAACCTCTCACTCCTTGACAGGAAAACCCAATCAAAGATTTTTCTTATAGATCTTCAATTGATGAATACCAAGACCATGACAAAGACCGTTGACTCTAGAGTCCTCCCAAGACCAAGTTCCTAGCCTCTTTCTTCACTGTTGCTCTTCTTATTCTAGCTCTTGGCTTCCTTCCCTTCTAGATCTCAGCTTCCTTGATCTTCTGGTCCTCAACTTCTTCTTCTTCTTGGTCTCGGCTACCTTGGTCCTTGGTCTTCTCTTGTAGGCTAGTAGCCCTACCACAGAAACCCTAATATATTCTTCTTTGACTCCTTCTAGAGAGGCTTTATACCCATACAATAGACAGCTACTACTTCGACTTCTTCTAGATACCTTCGACTCTGCTTTCTTTGCACGTGGGAGGACAAACTAACCCAAACCGAAACTAGAATATCTTTGTTCTTTTTCCTTTTTGCTTCACTGATATGGAGACTTCTTCTGGAGACTATGTCGCACTTCTTTCTCGACTTGCTTGACCGAATTCATGCCTTTCAAATGAGGTTGTGTATGGGTGTTCATGACCCTTAGGCCAACATGATCTCTTGGAGGGAAGCCAACTTCATCTTCTAGATTCTTCTCTTTGTTGTAGGCCGACATGAGGAGGGCTAGTGACAAGGTCTTGGAGGATGACTTTTACATAGACAAGAATGACTATTTACAATGTGTAACATGACTTCATTACATGACAATGACACTTTTATTCTTTTATGACTAGATGACAAAATTCGTAATGACTTTCAATGGGAGCCTTGACAAAAATCAAATCTCTTGCTCATGAAACCCATGATGCAAGCAATACAATAATTTTATTTTTCTTCTTTACATCTCTTTACATAGAATCATAATTATATGACATTATGAAGACCAAACCTAGTTACACTTTTCAACACTCCCTCTTAACTAGGGTGGTATTCATAATGGTACTTGGTCATCCTCAATCTGAAGAATTTCTCATAAGAAGAATTGGAATTGTATCCAATTGTTTAGCATCATATCAACCAACATTGTTACATCACAAGGCCTTGACTAACAGCTCTATCTCTCCACAAAATCTGAGCTCAATGCCAGTGAGACCAATGATTTATAGACACTCTCATCATTGTCTCGCTCGGGACATACCCTACTCGGGTACTCAGGGTGTGTTCCATGAGGACTATTCTTATCTTGAACTCCCCAACCCTCAAAGAATATTGGTCCTCCATGATTACTCTTCTCTCGGATGCCCTATCTCATCCTCAAAGAGTATCGGATGCCAAATGATTACCCAATCCTCTCTTTTTGTCTTCCCAGGTGAAGACCAGAATGATGTGTCTATCTCTCTCCTCTCAATTAGGGAGGACTTATCTATTCCATTAAAGGAATTTCCTCATTCCTACACAAGGAATGTACCTAAGCTCCCTCTTGGCTTACGAATTTCCAAGTTTCTTCCAAGTAAGAAACTTTCTAGGCTCGCTCTCAAAATAGAGACCTTCAGCAGCTCCTCAAGTGGAGATGATGGGACAACCAGTTGCTTGAAGAACTCCTTTCTTCAATGTCATGAATATCTTCTTTGTTGTGGACTCTTCATCTTTTAGGTCTTCTTCATAGGGCACTGACCATCCATCAGTCATGTCATCATTCCTTTCATCGGAAAGTGATCCATCAGTGTTCATCTGGCATTGCTTCATGTTATGCTACCTTCATCAGGCTTTCTTTTCCAGAAGGTTCTTGCAGCCTTCTACATGGTTCTTCATGGAAGACATTCGGTAGCCTTGCATAAGCCCATCTAGACACTAGTTTATAAATAATGAATACTTAAATCATAACTACCTTTGTGATGGTCTTTCATCATGACATCTTCTTGTAGGCATCACCATCCTACATATATGTTGACACATCTCCTAAAGATATATCTTGTCAAGGATCTCCATCTTTTTCCAGACTTTCATTAGAGTCTTCATACCTTTCTAGGAGATTTCCTAGTCAAATCTTCTTGGTCTTCCGGATGTTGATTGTCTTTACCAGGGTTGCATTATCTCACGATCTCTTCCTTCCTTTCTTATTTCATTTCAGTCTCAGGAGCTTCCAATCAGAGTTCCTCAATTGTAGTCAACCACCTCATACTTCATATGAGGACATATTATGTTGATTTCATCTAGTGTGACCCATGCCTTTCGATAACCTTTCATAGGAGGAGATTCCTTTCCTTTGATCACGCTTCTCAAGATTGAGCAGTGATCCATGTTACCTACAACCATACAACATGACTTTATAATATTGAATACAAGCATACATACCTCATTTACCTTTAGGCCATCTAGGCTTCTTTCAATAACTTTCTTGATTGAAAAGAGCTTCAATCCCTTGATCTGCTTCATATGTCATTATACCATCATCCCATGAATTCCACATGTTAGAGTTCTTGATGAAACACTTGCTTTCATTCTAGATCGGTGAATCCTTCGATGAGGATTCCATCAGAGAATATTGAGGATCTTACATATCCCTATCTAGCAAATGTTTCCTTTTGACTTGATGTATGATGAGACTTGTCCTAGATGACTTCTTTCTTTCCTTTAGTTTCCAATGAGGTTCTTAAGAGCTATAGCCTTCATAGTTGACTATCAGACATCCTTCATATTTCCTATGGTGATGTCACGAGTTCTTACTTTTAATGTTTTTCCTTTTCCTTGGACTTCCTTCTTTCAACTTTCTCCACTTCTTCGATGAAATGGACTTTTCTCTATCTTCCTTGTTATTTCTGTACTTGAGCTTAGGACAATATTTCCTGTAATGCTCATAGCATTGAATCTTAGCTATGTTCTTCTTTTCTTTTCAACAAATGTTTGAATACCTTTTGCCCTCAACCTGTCTTCTTCTATCTTGCATAGAAACCACAAGTTGTTGAATGGGTTAGCCTTCTTGTCCTCACAGACATTTGTTACCTTGTTCGTTAGTTCATGTATGAATATTATCTCATCCAAGACCTTGCAATTGGGACAGCACTATGGTAAGCAAGGTGTAGCAAGCACATGGTGGCAAAACAAGGTGCAACAATGGCACGTGAGGGTACATGATGTTGTACAGTGATGGGTACTGTCATGATTGATGAAGCATGATAAGATGCAACATTGTGATGATGGGTGCAGCATGGTGCAGCGCAGTGAGGTGCATAATGACGAGATGCAGCACGATGATAGGTGAAGGAGGCACCTTGGAGAATTAGTTGAAGCAGCATGTCTTCAACCAATCTCATGTATCATCTTCTTAGAGATGATCTATGCTCTTATCTAGATAAGTCAAAGCGTTGACTTCTGTTGTAAATGTACTCTCTCTCTCTATAGAACTATTGAAGAACAGATAAGAAGAATTAATCAAGGGTTTCCCCACATTGGGGTTTGTCCCTAGCTAGCGCCACATCTCATGTCCTCTTGATTTGGCTTGTCTTCTACGCTTTATGTTTATGTTCTATCTGCAGTTTACTTTAACGCTGATGTGATTTCTAATTTGGAAAAGATATTGAGCTAACTGTGAAAATTGAAATAGATTGCTCTAAGCATAGAACATACCTAAACTTAACATGGTATCAGAGCTAAGGTGAAGACAAAGCCCAAGCAAGAGTGAAATAGCAATCACCAAAGACAGTTGGGAAAGGATGAAAGGATCAATGGGTTCCTCATCCCTCTTCAAATTCACCGTTGGTGAAGTCGGAGCAGAGAATATTATCAGAGTGGCGCAACAGAAGCTTCTAATGGCCTACCTAAAGATCACTTCTATGGGAAGTCTGGATCTAAGGATGGAAGGAAAGGCAGTTCGGCCATTATGCGAAGGAGTGTCCGACTGGCAGGGACACATCACTTGATGATGATAACAATCATTCCAGGGACATCTTCAATGATTAGAGGAATGACAGGTAATGCAGGTCATCAAGGATACAACCGACTCTTCAATTAAAGCAAGGAACCCCAGGTATGAAGAATCAAATGTTGTTTCTGATAAGATAAAGAAGCATTATCTTGTATTGGTCCTCTCCTTCAAATTCTTTGAGAATCTAGCTTATTGGTTGTAGTGCTTCAAGGCACCTCATCGGATTGAAGGGTGCTCTCTCGAATCTGGTAGAGATGGAAACAATCGTGGGATTATACTTGGAGCCAATGCCACCTATTCCGAAAAGGGTGTAGGATGTTACTCCTCAATTGAATGAGGGTAACTCGATTCATTTACAAAATCTCTTTTATGTACCTGATTGCAAGAATAACCTGGTGTCCATTTTGGCAATGGAAGTCAAAGGTTTCAGGGTGGCATCCATCGATGGAAAGATGACGACAGGGATACCTGAATTCAAAAGGAGCATGAAGGTACATGTCTGAGATGTACCCAAGGAAAATCTCACAAGGGGACCATTCCCCTCATGTAGCAGGTCCACAGGTTTGGAACAACCCGAGGAGTTTGAGATTCATGATCGGGAATCTCATGTATACAGGTAGAAGAAAGCCCTCTATGGCTTGAAGCGAAACACCTCGGGCATAGTATGAGAGAATTAATAGTTGTCTGATGAAGCTGAGATTCACTAGGAGTGAAACCGATCCAAACCATTGCTCGAAGGTTGTGCATGATAGACCTCTCATACCGGCACCTTCTAAGGACGACCTATTTCTAACAGGTGCAGACCCCTCACTTGCAGAAGTAAGAGCGATTTGGATTCTGGATGTGGAATGGTAAACTGCAAGCCAGTGACTACCTCGAGGATCTTTAACTTTCAGAAGTTGTATGGTGGTGATGACGGACCAGATTTGGGAAATGCCTCTGAGTTTCATAAACTCATTTGCATTGATGTTCTTGGTGAACTTCCGTCTGGATATATGTTTTGCAGTTAGCATGGTGAGCTCATATTTGGTTAAGCCTCACTGAATTGGTACCAAGAATCTTCTGAGATATCTTCGGAGCACAATATCTCATGGATTGAGATACACTGCCGGAAATATGAAATTGCATGATTATTCGAACGCTGACTAGGCAGGCAGTGTGGAGGATTGCTAGAGCACTTCTCAGTGCTGGTTCTCTTTGGATTCTGCTTCGATATCATGGATGCGTAGGAAGCAGAAGTCGGTTGCTATAAGCACCGCCGAGACCGAATACATAGCTACGAGCATGATCTCGTGTGAAGTTGCCTGGTTGCAGAAGCTCTTAAGTGAGTTGTTGTACACATGATGAATACCACTATGATTCTGTGTGACAACCAGAGGGGGGATTCGATTATTGGGGAATCTCGTATTCGATGATTGTTCCAGCAGATAGACATCAGATACTGCCTTATCTGCTATATGGTAAGTCGATGAGCGAGGAGGCTCCATCGCACTGAGATTGATGTACAAGTCGTAGACATTTTGTCAAAGCCCCGGGGAAAGTTCAAATCTGTGACTTTCCTGAACGACTTGGAGTCATTGAGAGACATTCTTATAAGGGTCCTACATGTTGCATGCATTTAGCTCTAGGAGCTCTGGGGGCTTGGGGTTCTTACTGGAGCAACATATGACCACAAGGCGACTCATCCTCCCCTGGTGGTGCGCTATGTACAAGATGACAAGTTCAACCTTCCCCTGTGATACCCCGTGGCGATTGTGGAACAGGATGATTAGTTCTCCTGTAGGCCGGGATGATTAGTTCTCCCGTGGAAACTGTGAAACAAGATGATTAGTTCTCCTATGGGCCGGGATGATTAGTTCTCCCATGGCGACTGTGGGGTAGGATGATTCGTTCTCATGTGGACAGGATGATTAGTTCTCTTGTCAAGGCATCCTACCCATGCAGTCTGAGACTCATGGGAAGTACCTCTCATCTGATCAAAGAGCAGGGAAATGGGGTTAGGGACCATAGTAGTACTATTGATGGACGCATCGTTGTATCTACTGTACTCCCTATGCTAGGATGACCTCCATTGATCTGGGATCAATGAAACTGATATGAGATCAATATGAGTGGTTTGAGACACTCTCTTGTGATATTGATCTAGGATCAATAAAACTGACTTCGGGTCAGTAAGAGTGATATGACACACTCTCTTCATATGGAACTGACTTCGAGTCAGTAGAGAATGGTATAAGACATTCTCGATCAATTCTTCTTCTTCATGGTTCAGCAGAGCAGAGCAGAGCAGTGCAAGGCACTGATGGCAGAGATAGTACAATCGGACATATGGATCAGCAGATGGAGTTCTCCCTAGTTGAGAGGGAGTGTTAAAATTGGCAACTACGGCCAAACTCCATGTGGGTCATCTTATTTATGGTAGATGATATTTTCCTTGGATCCCTCTCATCGAGAGGTGTAGGATTGATCTAAAAATCATCCGATTCTGATAAGTATTCATGGAGTTATTAATTTATTTGTGTTATAAGACAATTCGTCAAGGTCGGCCAACAACCAAACAAACCCCACATGTGCTCAACATTTTAGTATAAAAGGAAATGACTTGAGAGTCATTTCACACACACTTCTATCTTGATTTCTCTCCACTTGTCTTGGGTTTTAGTGGAAGAGAAATCTAGGAGTGGAAGCCCTAGACGTTGGAGGAAGAGAGGCTGCCCTAGACACACATGGAAGGCTGCCCTAGACGCAGATAGAAGGCTGCCATAACACAGACCTAAAGCAGCCCTAACACTAGATGCCCTAATGCAATCCTAAGGTCTAAAATATAGTGCGAATTTGGACCAAGGAAGGTTGAGGCAGGTCCGACTTTGTGGACTATTTTCGGTGTGGATTTTAGAGAAGAAGAGCTGCAGCCCTTAGTCATTGCATGAGGCAAGAAGGATGGCTTGAGGTGACACATTGGAGCAGTCTTACCGTGCAAATCAGGCCGTAGACAAGTGGTGAGTTTCATGATTGTTTTATGCATGATATTGGGGTGTATATCTCTGTGTATAGGGACGCAGTAAGGGACTATTACAACAGTTGTTGGGAGAGAAAGGACCTCCTAACTAGGCCGCAGTCATCTCTAAGGACAGCGAGGCAAACAGGGGTATTCTCCCTATACGTTAGGCTTGTTGGTGTGCCCTAACTAGTCAAGTACATGCACAGAACCCTAAGCAAAAATCAGTAGTAGCATGCAGCGAATTGAGGGTTGTTTGTGGACTGATAGTTAGATGCATGGGACAGCAAGGCAACTAGTATAGCAGTGCTAATATATGGGTCAGCAAGGTACATAGTATTGTCAAGATATATGGGACAACAAGGTACATAGTGCTGTCAAGATATATGGGACAGCAAGGTACATAGTGCTGTATAGATACATGGGACAGCTGTGACATGGCAACAAAGGCACATGGACAGCAGTAAGCATTGGGAAAGCAGCAATACATAGTGCTGAAATAGAAACTGGGACAGCAGTAAGATATGGTGCTGCAATAGCAATTGGGACAGCAGTATGGTAAGCAAGGTGTAGCAAGCACATGGTGGCAAAACAAGGTGCAACAATGGCACATGAGGGTACATGATGCAGTACAATGATGGGTATTGTCATGATTGATGAAGCATGATAAGAAGCAGCATTGTGATGATAGGTGCAACATGGTGCAGCACGGTGAGGTGCAGTATGATGACGAGATGCAGCACGATGATAGGTGAAGGAGTCACCTTGAAGAATTAGTTGAAGCAACATGTCTTCCACCGATCTCATGTATCATCTTCTTAAAGATGATCTATGCTCTTATCTAGATAAGTCAAAGTGTTGATTTCTATTGTAAATGTACTATATATCTCTCTCTGTAGAACTATTGAAGAACATATAAGAAAAATTGATCAAGGGTTTCCCCACACTGGGGTTTGTCCCTGGCTAGCGCCATATCTTGTGTCCTCTTGCTTGGCTTGTCTTCTACGATTTATGTTTATGTTCTATCTGCAGTTTACTTTAATGTTGATGTGATTGCTAATCTAGAAAAGATATTGAGCTAACTGTGAAAATTGAAATAAATTGCTTTAAGCATAGAACATACCTAAACTTAACATTACCTAATGCCAATAAGCTTGGAGCGGTCATGGAACACGGGATTCTCTGAAAGGTAAATCCCACTCTGATTATCACAACATACAACGGTGGTTTCCAACACGTGCTCAAATGGCTTACTGAAGAGCTTCCCTTCAACCAAATCGCTTCATAACAAGCCATACTAGCTGCAATATATTCGGCCTCAACGGTGCTTATAGCACTAATTTATGCTTCCTTCTCATCCAAGAAATTGAAGTAGATCCCAAAGAGAAGCAACATCCAGACGTGCTCTTCCTATCCACCATACTGCCAACCTAGTTAGCATCAAAATATCCATGTGGCCTCAAATTCCTGGTACTGTATCTCAATCCATAATAAGCAGTTATCCAACATATGAGGCTTAACCATAAATTGTCTCAGAGTCTTCATAGCAAGGCATATGTCTGATCAAGGCCCCCACAAGTTGATTATATCTAGATCAGCAGTGTCTCCATTTTATCAATCCTTTAAGCTTAGGAAGTAGTGCATCAAGGCTAGGTCTTTTATCTTGAATCTAAAAAATTCAACTCCCTCTTACATTGATAAATGAGAGGATCATCATCTGTTAGACAGACATCATCTATAATTGCATCTTCACAAACCAATCATCATAGCTTGACCATAGCTCCATTTGAACATCGAGAAAGTGACCTTGCCCAAAACATAACCATTGAGCTATCTACAACCTGCTACTTTTCCTATCATTGATCCTTTGGTCCATATGCCAAGATCATCCAATCATAATCATGTAGTTTCCATGCAGCTTCTCAAGTATCAGAGATAGATCGAATCATCATCAAAGTCATCAAATCATAATCAGTTGTCATGTCTTGCCTTCATCAACGTTCTTTGACATAGTCTTCCTTCTTGTAATAATCATCGGGCAAGAAGAGTCATCAAGCCATTTTGTCAGGGAATCTATAACTCCCTCTGAAGTCTGTCTTCAATTGATCATCTAGCCTTCAACAATGTGCAATGCGGCAATTGAATTAACAAACTTTTAGCGTGCTTCAAATCAGAGAGAAAAACTCTGAAGAAACATCATGGTCTTTCTTCAATCAGGGTGAAGAAATCCTCCCATGAGATTATTCCAAAACAGTTGCTTTATTTCTTCATTGCTAGATGACTGCTACCAATCCATTCTAAGGAGGACCTTCTCATCCAGGCATCTATATCCATGCGACTATTCTTCATAAATTCTTGGCATTGCATATGAAAATGCCCAATGATCCAACCAAAATTAGGCTCCTCTCAGTTCCCTCCTTCCAATGTTTTCTTTAGGAGGTACTTGTAATAATTATTGACAAGCACTACCAAGCACAATATGTGATAGTAAAAGCATGAGATCAAAATAACAATCTAGGGTTTCCGTGCAACTGGAATCCTAGGGTTTTTAAATACAAAACCTAGACCTCATCCTCATCAATCATTAAGAGGGTTTATCATATATGCCCTAGATTCCTCACAAACCCTAGAAATCATGAGATAGTGTCCTCACGAGGGAACTAGCAAAATAGAGTTAGGGTTATTTGGCTAGGGCTTCTCATGAACCATCTAGGGTTAGCAAGACTAACAAACCCTTCTATCATATAAACATCTAAACCTCTTTCATTTCAGACCCTTAAATAGAAATAACATATATTATACATACCTTAGTGTTTACATACCTCTGTCCTTCATGATCATAAGGGCTGCTGCAAGGGCCTGCTACAAGATGCCATGTACTTGCTGTTAGGATATTCCGACACATAGGAAATAGTTAAGTTCAACTTGGTCTAGTATAGAGTTAGGTATAGAGTTAGGTAAAGTGTGTTTCTTTACCGTTGTACATTTGTAAACTTTACAATCCGACGGTCACGATATGTAGTTGTCGACGGTTCATTTCTCTCCTCGGTATTACCGACACTTGATTTCGTGGCTTGACACCCCGATTGGTCCATGAATTCTATTTAAAGCGCATGGAGGGTCATTTGTAGGTTAACCGTGCATGAGAGAAGCTTATGTAAATTTTCATTCTTTTATTAATATATTGCCTGTAGTAGCCATGTTGGCGCAGGTCGTGCACTGTTTCCCTCTCTGAGGGTTTTAACCACGTCAAAATACTGATGTATTGATCTGTGATCTGTTTGTGAGCGGTGTCCTTTGGTGTTCTGTCTGAGGAACTTACCCTGTAAATTACTACATGGTATCAGAGCTATTTGAGGGCCGCGTCCGTTGGTGATCCAAATCTTAAGCCGGTAGAACTGCATGCGGCTGTCGTTTCCTAGATCTACTGTTTCTGACTGCTTTTGGGCCGAGCGGACTACTCTGTTGTGTTCGGAGCATCTGTTCTAGTGAGAAACCCCTTTCGTTTCACGCGAAAAGGTTTCCGGTAGCCCTATCTGCGTCATTTTTAAGATCTGGAGGTATACAGTGTTTATCTACAGTTTACTGTTATTTTCTTTCTGGTTATTTCGTTTTCGGTTTATTTAGTTTTTTTTTAACCGGATCTATACCTTTCATTTCTGTGTATGCTCTTTGCCCTGCGACTCTGTGCGATCTGGGCAAATCAGAAACAGAAAGGAAGGATTTTTTCTCATGCGTATGCTCTTTTCCCTGCACCTTAGTGTGATCTCGGAAAATCAGAAACATTGAGAAAAATATTTAGTTTTTCGGCTAAAGCTAACTTTGAGCCACAAGGTTCAATTTTTTTTTAAATATTTAGTTTTTTTGGTAAAGCTAACTTCGAGCCATAAGGTTCGTTTTCTTTGCATGTCCGTGTTGGGTTTTGTGTTTTGTGTTTTGTAGGGAAAAAGAGGTTTCTCAAGGCAAGCACGCAACCCAAAGCCCCCCCCCCTCTCTCTCTCTCTCTCTCTCAAATTTTTTGTATAGATCAATTGGTTCAAAGCTATTTTAAGAGAGTAGAGGTCTTGGGTTCAAATCTCCATTTTGTGGGGGCGTTTTTTCATTCCCGCACATTCGCGCACTTTGCCGGCAACTTCAACAATATTTTTTTCAAAAAGCCATAACTTCTTCATCCGGAAGCCTTTTTCAGAGCCGTTTTTTTTAAAACAGCCTATTTTTTCGAGATCTATCCATTGGAACACTTACTTTCAGCATCTCAGCTTTAGTTTTTTTACAAAATGGAAATTCCATGCCAAGTCATTCTTGATAGCACTAACTACTTCCAATGGGTATCCTACATGGAAGATTTACTTAGAAGTAAAGGTCTCTACAGAATAGCCACGGGCCAAGAGAAGAAACCAAAAGATGAAGACAAGGTTGCAAAATGGGAAATAGACAAGATCAAGCACGTGGTTTGATAGGGATGTCTATTTCTCCTGATCTTAGATTCCATATTGCAGAACTTGATACTCCTCATGGAGCATTGGAACAAATCACTAAAGTTTTTGGGATTAAAAATGAAATTAGAGCCCATCAACTTGAAAATGAGTTGCTTACATTGGATCCTAATAATTTTTCTTGCATTGAAGATTTCTTGTCCAAATTCAAGACCCTTAGATATCTTTTGGAAGGTGTTAAGGTTAAGAAAGAAGATAGTAACCTTATTTATTCCATCCTTACTAAGTTGGGACCAGCCTACTTTGTATTTGTTTCCACCTTCCATTCTACAAGGGAAGCTTTCATTTGTCAAGGAAAAGACTACAATGCCCCTTCCTTTGACTCTTTTTGTGATTCTTTAATAAGAGAACAAGAAAAACTCTTACACCTTGGTCTTCTTAATCTTGGAAACTCTTCCAAGAAAGCGTTAGCCGCCCAGAAGCAACCAAATTTAAAGAATCCTAAGAAGTCATATCCTAAAAAGAATGGTCCTAAACCAAACAAGGGTCCTAAGCAAACTCAGTCTCAAAATGAAAGATCATTTCAGCAAAATGATAAGACCAATAAAAACAAATGGAAGAAGACTGATAGACATTGTAACTTTTGTAATCAAGATAACCACTTAGAATCTAAATGCTTTAAGAAGATGGAAGCCTTGGAAGCCGCAATGAAGAAACATAACATCCATATGGAGCATTCTTCTACTTCAACTTCAACTTCATCTTCAGGAATGGCACTTTCTGCATGTCGTTGTCAATCATCTCAGTCTGGTTATGCATTAATTATATCTTCTTCTTCTGATTCTCATGAGTGGCTCATTGATTCTGGAGCTTCTTATCACATGGCCAAAAACAAAGCCATGTTTTCTTCTTTAAATGATTGTAACACGAAAAATATATTTGTTGGTGATGATAGATCTCTTAATGTTGTAGGGACTGGAACTGTTCATCTAGACAATGGTCAGTTTAATGATGTATTATGTGTTCCAACTTTATCCTGCAACCTTCTATCTGTATATCAGATAACTCATTCAGGTGAAGGTAAAATTGTTGAATTTTCACCTCATGATGTTGTAATCAAGGATCTAAGAGATCCTAAACAGATTCTAGCTACTGGTATTGCTGATGATTCCACAAGGTTGTATAAGTTTCACAACTTTGGGTCATCAAATCTTCCCTCAGTATTTGTTGCTCATAATGATGAAGTGAGCAAACTTTGGCATGAGCGATTTGGTCACTTAAACTATCGCTCCCTTCAGCATCTATGTAAAGAAAATATGGTGACAGGTCTTCCTATGGTATCTTGCAGAGATGGTGTTTGTTCCGGATGTGTACTCGGAAAACATCATCGGGACAGTTTTGAAAAACGTGCCTCTTGGCACGCCTCAGCCCCTTTACAGCTTGTGCACAGTGATTTATGTGGTCCACTTCCTGTTGCTTCATTCTCTGGCTGCAAGTATTTCTTAACTTTCATTGATGATTTCTCTAGACGCACTTGGGTATACTTATTAAAACTCAAGAGCGAAGTATTTAACACATTTTTGTCCTTCAAAGCCTTTGTTGAAAAACAATCTCGACATCAAATTCTTAAGCTAAGAACTGATAATGGTGGAGAATATGTTAAAAACACATTCATCAACTTTTGCACCGAAAATGGAATTCAAATGCCGCATACTGTTCCATACACTCCACAACAAAATGGTGTAGCTGAAAGGAAAAATCGCACCTTAAAGGAAATGGCTAATTGTATGTTGCAATCTAAAGGACTCAATCTTAGTTTTTGGGCCGAAGCAAATAATTGTGCAAATTATATAATAAATCGCACTCTTACTAAGGTTCTAAAGAATACCACTCCAGAAGAAGCTTGGAGTTCCATTAAACCAGATGTAAGTCACTTTCGTGTTTTTGGAAGTGAAGCATGGGCCCATATTCCAGATGAAAAGCATAAAGCTTTAGAACCTAAGAGTGGGAAATGTACTTTTGTTGGATATTCTGAAGATGTAAAAGGTTATAGACTTATTCCATTTAAGTCCAAAAATGTTATCATTAGAAGAGATGTAAAATTTGATGAAAATAAATCCGCCTGCGAGCCTAGTCGGACGGATGTGCCACCTCTTCCTATCTCTTCTACTTTTGAAAACATTTCTTCTTCAGATGATGAAAGTGAGGATGACAATACTCCCCCACCTTCTTAGGATCCTCAACTTCCAAGATGGGTCCGTGCTACTCGGGATGCAGCAGGTGATCTT